>JAKSZP010005669.1:0-82905 GCA_022478985.1 Massospora cicadina
GGGAAGGGAGGAGCATGGTTTTCCAAGCATCCTCAGAACCTCGTGGACAGTGGGACTCCTGGATGGCCAGGATATCCACGGGTAAATTGTTTTGTAAAAAACTCAGTTTCCTAGCCCGGGATGGCGAGGCCTTGAGTCTGGCGATATTTAACATCCCTAAAGTGAAGGTTTCCCCCATCACACCTTAGGTGTGAGGGGGTGGGCACCCGGGCCCACTAGTCTCCTCTAGATCCCCACGGGCCTTCATGGCAGCGCGGGTGATTGCAGCAATGCTATCAGTAGTTTTGTTGATTTTAGCAGAAAGGTTCGCGTTGGCTTTTGCCTTCACTTTTTGTTTCCCTGACGTCGGATGAATTTTTTGTGGTGCAGATGAGTTCAATGCACCATTGAGCAGGTCGAAAATTTTTTTCAGGTAGGATGGGCCAAAAGTTGATTTCAACTGGAGCTTGGTTGCAAAGATTGGGTGAGATCAAGTCCCCCATCGTATCCTCAGATTGGGTGGCTCAATCAGCATGGGCTTCCCAATCTGATTGGTTGATGGATTCCTGAGTTGCTTCTGCTGCAAAGGTTTCGATGTCCTCCTGGCGTTATGAGTGTGGGATAGCGGTGTTGACTTTGGCCGCTTCCTTGGCTGCAGCCCTGTGGGCCTGCTTGGCCTTCTTCCACTCTTGCGGGGAAATAGGCTTTACTAGTAGGTAGCAGCCTTGTGCTCCCCACGGGAAAGCCTCTTTGGTGCTTGCAATTGGTTCATAGTGCGCCTCCACACTGGCCATGGCCGCCAAGGGGTGCTCTTGGAATGTGATGCCCTCCTTGGTGGGGCATGCATGTGCCTTATGGCTGAACACATCATAGTGGGTGCAGATGGGGGGTGCGCTGTCCATGGTTACCCGGAAAGGGTGGGTGGTATGCCCTTTAATATTGATATATGTGGAGTGCGGGATCTGGGTTAGGTCCTTCATGATCTCCTTGGTTGGGGTCAGAACTGCGATGGCTTTGCCAGTGCACAGGTGTGGCATCAGCATAAAGCATTGCATCTCAAAAGATTGTATTTCGCCATATACGGTGAGACCATTTTTCAGGTGTTGCTCCAAAATGTCACGTTTTACCATAGTAGGCAAAAAGTCAAACGTGAGGAAAATTTGGTTGGATTTTGTCCATCTGGTGCGTTTGGTTTTGGCGATCTGTTGCCCTTCAGGGAGGTCGATCACTATGCACACCGCAGCAGCCTCGTCTGCTGCCTCCTTGTTTTCAAAACCTAGGTCCAGCTAACCGCATGACATGGAGTGAGGTGCAACGTACACTGCAGTCAGGAAAAAAGTGTGCACATCCCCACAAAATTTTTCCCATAAAGCTGTTTGTTGGATGTCCATAAACACGCGGACTCCATATCCACCAACAAAAGTGGCTGGGAGTGCGGCGTGTTGATGTACTGGTTGCATCATGCTTACCAAGTGAGGATTTCTGGGGAAATAGTGACCACCAGTTTTTTTTAATTTTTTTTCTATTCTGCCAGTTTCTCCAGGGCGTTTTTAAACGTTTGAGGCCGCGGGCCTACCACCTGCTCCTCTTACCTTACTTGCCCATCTGCTCCCTGACATGGGCGCAGACTAATCTCCTCTGTGAGATTATCAAACTAGATTCAGACTTGAATTGTATGGGTTGCAAAAGTGATTGCAACGAGAGAGAAAAGTTAGTACATGAAACGTGAAGTTTGTCCAATTGTCCATGAGAATAAACTGCAGACAGGCATATTGTTGTATGAAACACTCCATTATAAACTTGGCGACGGTAACAGACCATTAATTTCTTATTGCTCTTGCTTCCACTCACATAGTTAAGCGATCTATTGCGTCTAGTTTATACTTGGAGCGGTTCACCCATTTGGCAGAGGCCTCACCACATCAAGGGAAACAGTGTGCCAAGCGAAACGAAGCTTAGGCAGCTGGTAGGTAGTTTTCTTGTGGAAAGGTGTCTCCACTTGACACTGGAGACAACAAGAAAGTGTCTCAAGCACGTCATAGTGCAAGCTCTCCCAATAGAAATTTGGTAGCAGAACTTCAATATTTTTTTAACTCTCCATGAACTAACGCCTTGTGTGCATCCCAAATAATTACTGTCCTGGCTGAAGGTATTGAGAAACTCAGCATAAATTCCCTAACTTTTTTATATAGTTCCCATGACGCAAGAAGGCGTCCCATTTAAGACCATCCAGAGCTTTGATCACCTGTGGCGGCTCTATGTGGTACTTGCCAACAACAATCTTCTCATACATTATGTCTGACAAATCCGCCATAATGGCAACTGTAGGGATTTGCTAGAGACAATCCGCGTTCTGGTGGTTAGCCCCTGGCCAGTGTACTATCTTGAATTCATAATTTTGGAGCTTCAAAGACCATCACGCAAGCCGCCCTTCAGGTTCTTGGAGATTCTGCAATCAACGCAAGGATGCATGATCTGTTACCACTTTTAATCTTACTCTGTGGAGGTATAACCAAAACCGTTTATATGCATATATCACTGCTACGCACTCTGTTCAGTCATGTTGAAATTTCTTTCATGGGATTTTAGCTTTAACTACAAAATGCAATGGGGTGCTCCACACCATCATCGTCCTTCTGGGATAATACTACCCTATTGCAGAAAGTGAAACGTCCGTTTGCACAATAAATTCTTTTTCAAAATTGGGGTATTGTAAAACTGACGCACTTGCCAATGCGGTCCAAATACATCAAAAGCGTTTTGTCAACGTTCAGTAAAGTCAAAGATGGAGTTTTTCTTCAATGAATAAAAGAGCGGCGCCCCAATACAGCTGAAGTAGGAATGAACCGCTGGTAGTAGCTGACCATCCCCAAAAAAACTTAAATATCCCGCTTATTGCCTGGTTGAGTTAGCTTACATATAGCTTCCTTCTTTGTTAACTGAGGTTTGAACCCTTTGGAGTCTACCACAAACCTGAGGTATTTTAATTGTTTTTAAATAAAAGCGAAAATTATAAGGTTTGATTTTATGTTGGTTTTAGTGAGTCAGTGGAATACTTGTTTTAAGTGGTCAAGATGCTCCATGAATGTCCACAAGAACAAATTTATATTTTTAATCTAGACTAGAACGCAGGACAGCTTCAGGTCACCTAAGATGGTGTCCTGCCCGCTGAAACGTAGCTGGGGCGTTGCACAACCCATGAGGCATATGCATGGGCTGGAACAACCCCTTAAAGGTGATTATGGCGCATTTTTCCATTCTGCCGCTGGCAACTCAATCTTCCAGTACCCCAATATCAAGTCCATGACAGAAAAATAGCTAGCACCTCCCAGTAAATCTAAAGCATCATCAATCTATGGAAGCGGTTTAAATCTTTTATTGTAATATTGTTATGCTTCCAGTAGTCAATTACTAAGCATTGGTGCCATCCTTTTTCTTAACAATTAGCCCCGGTGACTCTCATGGAATCTTTGATGGCTCTAACATTCCCTTATCAATAAATCTACTTCCTCAGATACAACTTACTCCGCAGTTTTAAAGTGACAGATAGGTCATGAACAAATGGGAGGGTGATCTCCCATATCCACCTGATGTACAACTCCGCATGAACGTCCCAAATCATGGTCATTGAAAGTGTATATACCTCAGTATTTTTCAAACTGAGCCATAGTCCTATTTTTCTGTTCCTCTGGCAGCCCAGTTAGAGCCTCCCGTGGAACCACAGTCAATACACCAGATGAGGTTTATACTGGTAGTCTGAGGTCCTCCCAAGAACCAAAGTCATGAATATGATGAACATCATTAATAGGTTTCAGGTGCAGATAAGCCACCACTTGGTGCCTTTGAACCATCATTGACTCCTTCTGTAGGTTTGCTATCAATACCTTCACTTCCCCCTTCCCTGGTAACAGTAAATTCAGAAACCACATGAGATTCAAACCGCAATTGTTGGTAGGGTATCATGATTTCATCATGCAGCCCTTCAGGTATGTCTATACAATCTCTGTACCTATTATGACCTGATGCCCAGAAGGTATGCTTAAAGCGTTTTCAGTCTGTAACGGAATTCTGTCATACTCATAAGTCTGGTTAGGCAGAGCTCTGGTCCCTCACTTCATCCGCCAATATCAAACAAGAATCACGTCGCTATACATGAGATTAATTTGACTGGAGCGGATTGGGTCCTTTGGGACTCTGCTGGAGGTAAAATAGATAGGGATCCGTTACCCCAAAATGTTAAGTGTTTTTTCCACCATATTGACCACCACCCCAAATTGCCACATGAAGGTGGCCCCAATTAACATGTCATAATTATTATTAGGCAGAACAACCGCTTTGGCTCGTGAACCAACTGAAAAAAACCACAGAAGCAACGCGCTTAAATCCCTCTGACACAGTATTCTAGGCCCATATGGTCCCATATAGTACTAATTGCTTTACATTGGGCTTCAGCAGAAGTTTAGCCACAAGCTTGGTGGATATTATAATGACTGGAGCGCTGATATCTATAATCGCTCAGACTTTTGTATTTTATACAAAAATATCACAATATGTACACTATGAGTAAAAAGAACCGTTGGTGTTTACACATTCACATCCAAAGGCTTTTTATTAAGAAAATTGATGATACTGGTGCTGACTTGGGGAGTTCCTGAACGATTTTCTTTACTACAAAGCAACATTTACCCCCTCTAATGTGACAACATCCGATGGGGGTTTGACTTCACCCATGACGTTATGCTCAAAGATCTGACAGGTGTACGGTTTTTGCACAACTTGTTGAAACCTCAAGTCTGTGTTTTTCTGTCTCCCTCCATGGGGAAGTCTGGGGAATCTTTGAGGGTTTGTTGGTATAATAAATTGTCAGAGGGTTACCAGGGATGACACAAAGGGATTGGTTGGAATTATCAGGGACAATTTAATTTAAATCAATAAAGGTAGAGCGTCCCCTCTCTACTCTGGTCAAACTTTCCCAGTTCAGTCAGGGCTGTTGATAATCCATAGGCATGCAGGTCGTCATGGCAGCTAGCCGCAAAATGACCTCTTTGGCTGCAAGAGAAGCAGGCGTTTGTATATGGCTCATGTCTCTGCGTCACCCCCCAAAACCCAGTCCAAAAATTTACTGGGGGATTGTAATTTGACTGAGGACAAACTGATTGAGCATAAGGAGTACAAGTATTAATTAACAAATTATAACTGAGTCGTTGGGATCCATTTCCCAACAAAGATTTGGTGGCAGTTGCAGGGGCCTTCCGTTCCATGTTGGAAGCACTAAAAGTGACAGAGCGACAGCATAACTATTAACAATTTATAATAGCTCCATGTCTTCTTAAAGAATGTGAGCTATAGGATTATACAGCTCGCAATATGGTTTGACAGCCGCTGTCATCGCTATGCCCACATCCTAGTTGGTCAAAATATTGGCTCCCACTAACATGTGGGCTTTAGACGTGAATCGCTCTGTGAACTCCAACAAAGACTCATTTGGTTGACATTGTATTGTTAAAAAGTTGGCCTTGCACTGCGCCGTCTTTGCCACACCCCTAAATAGGCAGAGCACAATTTCCTTCACCTCCTGATATGTTACAGTACTATTCTTAAGGTAACATATAACTTGATCTGCACTCTCAACATCCAGAGTGAACAACAGCAGTATAGCCTTATGACAATCTGACACCCCCTTACTGCAAATTTAAAATATTTAAAAAAGTCTGTATATGTTTCCATTGCAGGTAAACAGGGGCAGCTTGTCACTACAGACCTCTTTAGCTCTAGCAACAATATTAAATCTACGCTCTGCACAGTGTAGCCTCTCTGTAGTGTCATACAAGCGGTTGGAAAATTGGCTGGATTAACAATCCACCAGGCGCAGTTGGTGGAAGTCCTTGTCAATATGACCCGTTATACCTTTTTTTCCAAAAAAAGCACATTTTGCATCTGAAGTAGTGCATCCAAGCCAAGTTCTAGTTCCGCGTATTGGGATAACTCAATAAACTGGGGTAAACCCCATCAAATTGAGCCTGTTGCACCATTTCTTGGCGAATATGGAGCTTTCAGGGTGTTGATCAATGGGTACCCTGTGGTAAGCACCAATATTATAATTTCATCGATATACTTGAGATACGCTGTAGGAGTTGCACAGTGTCAAGCCCACTGAGCAACAGACGAGTGATATGGAGAGTGTTCTTTCTGTAAAATAAACTTTTTAAATTTTATAATAGGAGGCAATCGCCTCAGCCACACTACTTTATTTAAAACAATATAACTAGCAGACTCTTTCTGCTTGCAATTCTCTCTTCATACTATCCACTCTTTCTTTACTCTTCCAAAAAGACCCCCTTTTCATGTCTTCTCATCCCACACATATCTTTGTCACTTTGGTCAGTTCTGACCCTTTGGCTTAGCTATAAATTATTAGCCGGACTTGTCTGGTTCTGACTCATCATTGAGGCTCCAATAGAATTCATTCTAGTTTCTGAAATAATACCTCTATTGACTCACTTCAAATGTCATAATTGAATATCCAAGTTTGAATCTTCCTTCACCAATTAACATGGAATCTGCCAAACTAAATATGACTTGTCAGCCACTCATACTAGTTTCTTTACAGAAGGGGTTATAGTCCTCGTTTGATGTGGCTTTTGCAGATATCAGACCTGATTATTCTAATTTTGATTAGTTTTTTAACTCACAGTTGACCTAGTTTGCATTTCCTCCCCATCTACCCTTTGACTTTGCAGGAAGAGGCAGCATTAGATGTTTGTGTTGCAGAGTAACTTGCCAAAGGATCCAATTTCAACATACCTCTCCACTATGCTCACCACTTATCTTTATGTAAAAGGCAGACGGTACTCTATGCCCTTGTGTAGATTATTGTACCTTGAATAATTTCATTATACCCTATCTTAAACCATTCAGATGGAGTTACTTTTTACCTGTCATGTAAAAAGTCTTTCTAACCTGGATTGTTTGAACGCCTTTAACCAGATCCGATTTAAAAAGAGGCAGGAATGGCTAACTGCATTATATACCAGAAAGGGGATTTTACAATTCTGGGTTATGCCAATTTGGTCTTAAGAATTCTCCTGTAATTTTACAACGTCATATTGATGCAGCATGTAAAAAGTTGTTAAATGTATGTGTTGTGACTTATATGGATAACATTCTGGTTTTTCTACTGATAAGGAGTCCCATAAGATTTACCTGTGGCAAGTGGTTGGAATTTGAGAGCAGCAATCTTGACACTGAAGATTAGTGAGTGTGAATTTTTATAAGTCTCAGGTTACCGTCCTTGGCAACATCATTTTTGACAAAGGCCACATGATCACTCCAGACAAGAATAAGTCAATTTGAGATTAGACCACTTAGATCTCAGTTAAAAACTGATAAGCTTTAAGGGAACAATAACCTTCCTTAAAAGTTTACCCCAAATATTTAAGAGGCAGCTGCACCCTTGTATATAGTCATTATAGCATAAACACTCCAGTGGCCATCTGCACTGGAGGATGCCTTTCAAGCTAAGTAACTTTGTTCTCTTTTTTTCATAATCACTTGGACCCAGATATGGATTTTATAGTGACTACTAATGCCTCCAACTTTTCTATTGATATTACTTTGTTACAGGTGGGCAAATATGGAATTGAGCATCCTGTAGGATAATTTTCACGCTAGATGTCCTTACATGAGTTAAATTATGTTGTATATGAAAAAGATCTATTGGGTGGCAGTGGAATCTCTACCCTATTGATGCCATTATATTCACAGTTCTTCTGGTCAGGCTGAATACCTTCTGACCATCAAACTTTGTTTTATTACTAAGCCTTTGTGTCCTGACCTCACAACAATCTCACTGGCACGAGATCTTTGCGCAATTTGCGTTCTATTATGAGTTTGCAAAAGTCAAGAAGAATGGTTTTGCTAATGCTCTGAGCTGTAATCCTGTTTAGCTCCTAACCCAAAGAAGTGGAGATGCATAACATCCACCTAGCGATTCTAAGGAAGATTCCATCTAAGTAAGCTTCCTATGCTGAGTAAATTAAAGCTCTTTCTTCTCTGGATATTCTAGAGGAGTATGGTATGTTTAGAAAGGTTGTCCTTTATCATTCTTTATCAGCAAAAGATACCTTAATTTTCTCCAAATATAATATAAATTAGGATATAACAAAGTGGTATCATGTAAATGACAATATGGTATTGTTCCAGGGATGCTTATGGGATCACACAGGACAACTTTGTACAAAAATAATCAAGAAACATCATGATGGCATAACTGTAGGGCACCCTGAGAAGGCGAAAGCCCTAGAAATTATATGCCATAAATATATCTGGAAGGGATTTTTGCACATGTTGCAAGTATATAACTGAGTGCCTTATCTGCAATATAATGAAAATAAACCGTATGACTCTCGCTGGTCTGTTGATACAATTACACAAAACAGAGGGACCTGGACTTCCTATCAGTTGATTTTATTATGGAACTACCCCTATGATGGGTATGGTGCTATCATGGTAGTAGCAGACCAGTTAGCCAAGCTCGCTTATTTTTTTCCATGTCACACCACAATACCTGCAGCCCAGATGGCATAATAAATTATTTACCATATGTAAACATATTAGGCTTATGCATAGGTTTAAGTACTTTATTGATTTATTAAAGATAAAGGTGAGTGATAGTTGTAAGAAGGCAACTAACCAGTTGTGTTTCTTCCTGACCAATGGTATTAATCTCACCTAGGCTTCTCCTAAAGGAACATAATGACAGTTTCACTTCTGGTAATTTGAATTAATTCATAGAAGTGAAACTATCTCTTCAACTCTTACACAAGAAAACTTGAGTACAAATAGATTAAGGAAACTATTTTAAAACTTTTACATAAAAGGAAAATAATAAAATTGTATTACTATCTAATTTACTCCTATAATGTACTTTCTCTAATTAACAAACTAAAGAATCTATATAGAATTCTGCGCTCATCTATTCATTTAGCATTTAAGGGGAATGGAATACATCACTAACAAACTTAACCCTAAAGAGTCATATCATAATATGAACACTTCAACCACCTAGTCATTATTCACCTTTGAAAAGGTTAAAACTCTCCATGGTTTTGTTTGAAGACCCTTATCTAACGCCTTTATCCAACCACAGCGGATTAAACTTAATACGCTAAGAGCCTTCTTAGGTAATGAGATCATCTACCCAATTACAGAAGGATGCGTCACTCAGGCCAATCTGCAAGTTACTGCCATGAAAAGCATTGTCAACTTTTTATTAAATCCAAAAAAACCCTTATTGTTTGGCAACAAATCCAAATTAATTCACGCAAAAAAGTTAATTGTTAATAATTGAACTGACAATCTGACCCCTTACAAACATTGTTGGGGATGATTCCCAATGGGACATTACTTGTCAGGCTCAGTATCAATTCCCAGAATAGACTAAACTAATTTCTCTTATGAGTAAAGTCCTAACAAATTTATCAAGCATCAACAACTCCATCCCTTAAGTTTGCTTATATAAACTGAATTAAGCGGGATAAGACATATATATTATAATCTGTCACATCTGGATAATGTTGTTATCACAATCCCAACACATCTCCTGGATTGACCAAATTATACAGCAAAGATGGTGTTTCAGAGGTAGATGTCGCCTCAAACCGTGGTATGAGTCATCCAGCATGGTTAAAATTAATTTCTATTGTCATCAGCATTCTTCAGTTCAATAGAATTCTCCTGCTTCAGCTGAAAGATTTTTCCTCTTATTTGATGATTCTTCTCATCACCATTCTCAGAAGCACAGTTCATCATCCTCTTTTCCTTCTCATGTTTGCTACAATCTCAATGAGAACAGTTCTCACAGCTAGCAATACCAGTATCACTAGGCCATACTTACCAATTTTTAAATTTCTAAACGCCTGTTTTCCCCAGGTCAGGAATCTCACAAATTGTTAAGTGTGGATCTTTGATTTATCTTTCTTTGTGACTTATGAACATGACAATGGACCTGGTTTCAAAGAGATTTGGTCCTGAAAAAAAGTTCACAATCACTTGGTCCTTGTTACTATCTCCATTACCATTGTAGTGAATCCCCCTCCCCCTGATACATTGTAAATGGGCACATGTCCCAAAACATGAGCTCACAAAAGGAATATAACAATTATTAATTATATATATAATCAAATTTTCCTTATTTTTTTAAGGAGATCATCCTGTAGATACTATATGTATTATCTTTATATCCTAGTTCCATGGGGTTTATATTATTTTTTATCTTTTTTCTTAAAGCTGATACTTTATGTATTTACTATGAACCCTATTCATGATATGACCATTGGCAACGTTTTATTGTATAGATGTCTACCTCCAACTTGGCAATAATTTTGAAAAATGCTATTTTTAATTCATCCATATGAGGCTGGCAATCAATCCCCTATTATCATAGTAAAAGACCTTATTGACATTTTCTAGTTTCTTACAAACAGATTAAGTCTTTTTCTCAGCAAATTGATTATTGGTATTACTTGTTATTCTTAACGTTCAAAATAATTTAGCTGGAAGACCTTGAATTGATCCTTTAATTGAACTAATTGTGATAAAAACGTTAGCATCAACATGTTTTGAAATGAGTGAATTATATACGTTCTTTGCGTTTCATGCCTTTTTAACCATATGATGAGCAATATTATAAAGAATCTTCTTAACTTGTTCCAGATCAATAATCTTTTCTCTTGCTTTCAATCTTGTTACAGCTTTTACATTTGTAATGTGGACTTGATATAGTGGATCCTCCCATGGTTCTTAAAAACAAAGCTGAAATATCTAATACTTCTAGAAAGATACTTGTAGAAAGAGGATTTTCGAAGTACTAAATTGTGGATCTAGACTGCTGATGCTTTCCACAAATCTTTTCCAGTTTCCTTATCTAGAGGCAAAACAAAATTCACATGCTCCTTGGGTTTCTTGCCCCAATATTAGGCAGCATAATGCCCAGTTGCACCACATTTAAAAAACATCCAAGAGAGATATTTTTAACTTTTGACTTTAGGGGTACCCCCAGATAAAACTCAGTAAATAAATTAACAATCATGTCATTGATTTTCTACATATTTCTGATCCTTATTGATTGGAATAGACTTTGTGAAGGTGCATTGAACGTTGAATCTAACATTTTAGAATACTTCACCCTTTGAAATGTAAAGTTTTGGTTTCTAGCGCAGAAACTATGGCTTGTTGCAGGTCTCTGTAGGGCTTAAGAGCTGTCTGCATGGTAATAAAAGAATCAAAGTATGAAAGAACTTTTGTGCCTGTTAGGACTTGCACTTCCTGATAAAAATGGTCAGCAAAAGTATCTATGATCGTCCTTCTTAACTGTATACTTATGAACTCCTTTTGCAGCTAGACATCCGTTCATGGCTGATAAACTCGTTCATGATCGCCTCCTTGGCATCTTTGTACATACAAATTATACCTGTTTAGGTGGGGCATCACCTTTTAATAATCAGTGTCCAAACAGTTTTTTATGGTCAATGCTTTCTGACAATTATCATATTTAAACAAGATCATTTCAAAAAGATGGAATAAGACTTGGGAATTATCCTGGTGAAAAATTGGTAGGTTTATAACTTCCATAATTCCCAAGTCACTACTACTACAGGAGGTACTTGACCAGTAACCCTACTGAATAATAGGTTATTCTTGTGAGTCATCACCAAAAGTGCTGCGAAAGCCCAGGCATATTTCTTAGGGGTTTTTTATTTAACTGAGGTAAGCTGACCAGGAAAAGACATTACTGAAACTCAAACCTAAAGTTAAACCTTCACTGAATAAAAATGAACGAACTTCCCAAAATGAGTGGATGACAACACATAATGCAAACTCAGCCAACCAGGTGGGACAGCGGGAACTGCTTATCCCATCATGGCAGAAGGGGAGGGGGGTCAGGGGGCTCATCCTCAGCAGCATCTTCATCCCAAAGCAGGGAACGGGTTATGGCAGAGAGCAGGGGCATCATGGCATCAGCAAGATGTGGAGATATATTTCCAATGATTGGGGTGGTAGAAATACAGATGCTATAGATAAGGGTTCCAACGTAATTTGCCAAAGCTAGTTCAGCTTTCATGCATGCGTCAGGTAGTTTTTTGAATGTGGCGATATTGGTGAGGGTAATCTTTGATTTGGAATTCCGCGCTACCTCTGCCACATGCTGGATGGCGTCATTGGCTTCTTTATGGGCTTCAATCAACATATTTTTTGTATCTTATTGGCTTTGGAGGGAATATTGGGAGGAGGGATTCCTCCTGCGAGCATTTCCAATGATTTGGCAGCAGCTTTGCGGAGAGGGAGACAATATGGCATAGTCATTTCTTCAACAGCCAGCTGGTGGTTGCTGCAGAACGTTTTGGCATTTTGCTGGGGGGCGTATAAGTGAGGGTGTAGTTCATTGTCTTGGTCAATATACACAAACCGCTCAATTTGTATATTGTGATCCTCAATTATATTTCCAGATTCATCAATTTCAGCCAATAGATCCCAAGAATTTTGGTTGACTTGAATTGGGGAGTTGGCATATTCTTGAGGTTTGGTTGGTTTGTTGGAGGATGCATGGGATCAAACTGGGGCCCAATCTTGTGCTTGATTGGATGGAGCATTTTTGGCATTGGGGCGAGGAGGAGGTTGATTGGTGGCTATTGTCACAGCTGCAGCAACAGGCTTTGGGGAAGGGGGAGGTAGGATTGCACCCCATAATAAAGCTGGCGTAGGGTGGGCAGCGGATTGGAGGCCAGTGGACAGGAAATCAGCATCATCGGACTTCTTAGGGTTTTAATTTCCCAACAGAACCTTCCTCATTTAGTCATTGTCAGCTACATCTGACTCATCTGGGCGAAGTTTCATTTATGATTTTCAAACTCTTTTAACTGCTAAAATATTTTTGCTACATTGTTATGGATATGACAGAATTGTTCCTTGTCTGCTTCCCATACAGCCTTCTGAAACATTGACACATTGATTACTTTAGTCGCCTTCCTCTTCTAGGAGGTGACTTTTCCATAATGCCATTATTAACCTTAGTGACCTGCTCTATTTCTCTCTTGGCTTTTGTGAGCTGTTCTTACATTGTAGTCAAATTGGATTGTGACACCAAATTCAAAGTATTTTTATTCACCGTCTCCAGTTTACTGAACAGCTTCCAGAGTTTGTTCTTATAAGAAATTTTGCTGATTGCTCTAGTGTGCTATTTGGTCTGAAAATTAACTACCCCTGTAGTGATAACATAATGTAAACATTTTTGTTTACTGCACATGTTCACATACTTGATTGATTTACTAAACATAGAGATGAGTGAAAGTTGTATGAAGACAACTAACCAGTTGTGTTTCTTCAAGGCTAATGGTATTAATCTCACCTAGGTCTTTTCCTATAAACAGATTATGACAGCTTCACTTCCTTTAACTTAAATCTACTCATATATAAACTATAACTTCAACTCTTATAAAAGTGAACTTGTTACAAAATAGATATGGGGAACTATCCCTCAAACTCTTAATAATAAACCAATTTTAATATTTTATTACTATCTAATTTACTACTGTTACGTTATGTCTTTATTTGATAAAACATGAGGTTTAAATAGGTAATTCGGCGCTCAACTCTTCAGTTAGTACCACAATGGGAATGACATCCAATGCCAATGAGTTTAACTCTAAAGAGCTGTATAAAACGATGAACGCTTCAACCATCTAGTCATTATCCATCACTGACTAGGTTAAAACCTTCCATGGGTTAAATTCTGAAATATCGTGTCACAACGCCTTTATCCAACTCTAGCAGATTAACATTCACAAACTAGAAGCATTATTAGGTAATGGGACGATTTACCTAACTAAAGCAGGCTGCATCTATCAGGCCAATCTGCAAGTTACTGTTATGAAAAGCGTTGTCACCGCTTCACTAACTTTAATAACATCCTTATTGATTATCAATATCCTGATCAATTTACATAAGAAAGTTTATTGTTAATAGATATACTAACATAATGACTCCTTACAAACATTGTTTGGGATGAACCCCTGACAGGACAATAACTTTCAGACTTGGGATCCAATCCAAAAAATAGACTAAACTAATGTCTCATATGAAACCATTCAAAAAAGTAATTATTAAGCATCAAGACTCCAACTTCTCTTTATGGTGCTTTAGAAAGTGAACCAAATCGTGATAAGACATATATTTATTTATATTCTGTTACATCTGAATAATGTGGAATTTTAAAATCTTAACACCATGTTTTCACTGCTCATGGGTTCATAAAGAGATTACTAGCAACAATGGACCACAGTTCAAATCTGTATTTTGGGAAATGTTGTGTAAGACTTTTCGGATTTGTCCTTGTCAATCTACTGCTTTTCATCTAAAATCAGATGGGCAGACAGAATAAGTGAACCAGTGTTTGGAACAATTTATGCGGTGTTACATGGTAGCTGATGATTCAGATGGGCCTCACACCTCTCTTTAGCGCAATTCAGCTGCAATAACGCCCAGCATTCTTCCATTGAGTATTCTCACTTCTAATCAAATTATGGCTTTGACACCACGTTTGATATGGAACCCAGCTGTGAGTCCAAGGTGGAAGCTGTAGTGGACTTTTCAAAGTTTATCAGGAAAGTGCACCAGGGGTAAAAACTTGGAGGCGGCCATGAAGGTCTACAAGGAGAATGTAGATAGTAATAGGAGAGTAGGGACTAAGTATAAAGAGGGAGATCTTGCGATACTGGATGCTAGGATTATTCCCATCAAATTTTAAATTTATTGCAAGGAAGGCCGACCATGGGACGGACACTTCCAAATTTGACCCAAAAGAAACAAAACTTAGTAACAGGGAAGGAACCCCGGAGAAGCGATGCTATCTCTTGTTGCCAGCAGGAACGCCACTATGGGGAGGGGGAGGGAACGTGTGAAGGGGCCGTAGCCACAATTGAACACGTGTGGAGGAAAGGGTCTGATTTGATGAACCAAACTGGGAACCAGGAGGAGACCAGCTGTCAGTGACGCGGTGGGAGGTATCCAAATATCCACACCTGAAAGTGGTCCACCAAATGAGACCGGAATCTGTGGACAGCTTCTGGGAGGGTGGGGGTGGAGCTTAAAATGGCATCCAAGACAATCGTGTGGATGGTCCACATGGCGATTGCAACCATCAGAGCACGGAGGGAGGGTGGAAGGGGGGAGGCCATTGATAAAGAAAACATATTTCATGACAGACTGAAGGGATGTGTTTGATTCTGGCCAAGCAGACGTTGAACTTCGCGCCATATCACTTTAGAGGTAGGACACTTCACCATGCGGTGGAACAGCGTTCCATACTGGCCACACATGATGCAGTATTAGTGTAAAGCGTTAGAGCGCTCAGCCATATGGTACACCCACCTCAGGCAGCGCCACACATGGGAACAGATTTGAGGCTGCAACAGAGGATGGTGTGCATATTTCCAAATAGTCTTCTGAGTTTCAATGGAGTAAGGGATGTCCATCATGTCCAGGTGGTTCACCCTGGATAGGACATGTGGCCGTGTGGGGATCACTCCATCTTGGATGGGTAGCCCCTGTACCTCTTGTGTGAACTGAGGAGAGGGGCGGCCTCTCTGGGCTGTGTGTCCGCTAATACAAATTCTCCACTTTGCGCTCCGCATGGAGAAAAGGATTCATTTGTAGTGGGATTTAGTCCCGTGAGGACCTTGGGCCGATGGGTGTGAAGCCAGGTATTTCATCAAGGAGTGAGGGTTTGATGGATTTTGAGGCCCAAGGCGTGGGAGAAGTTGGAGCAGGCCGCGCGGTACCAGTGTTGGGAGGGGAGCGTAGGGGTGGTGATGGCCGCAATCCAGGTGCCCACGATCTTGGCAGCATGGGCTCCAAACCAGACTTTGGAGAGGAGCATAGAGTTGGCTAAAACAACCCTGCCAGTAAGAGAAGTAGGGTGGGCTCTGAGGGAGGCGATGCGCTTCGTCACATTGTCTAGAATAGGACTTTCCATTACTGCTGATGCGTACCCGCCTGCCTCCACCCACAAGCCCAGATGGCGGACAGGCCCTATGGTAGGGCGTGGCACGAAGGGGAGCACTAGTGGGGCGGTGTGGGGCGAGCAGGGAGGGCGAGCACGTGAGCGAGCAGATGGGCTGGGATGGGCACTGGTCGCTGGGGCCCAGCAGGTTTGATAACGACCAAGGAGGATGATTTCAGTTTTGGAAGCATTCAGTGCAGCATTACTTACCCTGGAATACTCCTGGATGAGAGCTTCAAGCGCGCGTGCATCTTTATTATTAGACACCCCAACCATACAGTCATCTGCAAATGCCATCATCTTGACTGGGGCTTGGCCTGGTACATGGACCCCAGTGAGTTGGGCATTCATGTTTCGAAGTAGTGGTCAAGGCTGAAGTTGTATAAGAGTGGACTAAGGGGGTCCCCTTGTTGTAAGCCCCTTTGAGGGCGGACTACTTCCATTAGGAAGCCAGGGCCACGCACTGCCAACGTTGCAGATTCTGTGAGCAGCATTACCCAGTTGATGAAGCGAGGGGGTAGGCGGAATTGATGGAGGCAGGCCCTGAGGTATTCCCAGTTTACTTTATCATAGGCCTTCTGTTGGTCCAATAATACAAGTGCCCCAGAGGCTGTGGACTGGCATGCGTTAGCCACAGAGTGCACGTTGTCCCAAATTAACCTTCTGGGTATGAGACCAAATTGTTCTGGGGAGATGATAGCAGATGCTACAATCCCTAGACGGTTAGCCATGATTTTAGTTAAAATTTTTGTATCCGTGTTAGTTAAAGAAATGGGCGCCAGTTGGCTAAGTCTAGCTTGTCCCCTTTCTTGAAGAGTGTGATGGTGAAGGCCTCTTGTCCTCCTAGTAGGAGGCGCGTTTCCAAAAGGCTCTGGTTTAGTGAAGCAAGCAGCAGTGGGGATATATATTTGAAGTACTTTCTATAGAATTCATATGTAATGCCATCAGGGCTGGGAAATTCCAATTTGGTGCACCGCAGATGGCTGTCCATAGTTCATTCAGAGTAATTAAATTCATTATTTCTGGGTATTGGGAAACGGTGCAGATGTGGGTTTGGTTGAGAAATTCTGCCACTTTGGCCGGCTGAATTGGATCAGATCAGTATAACATGGAGTAATACTTTTGTATTTTGATTGCCACTTCAGCTGGCGTATCCATGACGGAATCATTCAATCTTCACACTTGTGTGCAGGCCACGCTCTGGCATGGTGCAAAGAATTTTTTAAAAAAATATGCGGTGCACTTGTCACCCTCTGTAATGTGTTTGGCCCTGTACTGAACACAGATCCGATGTTTATGTTGCCTTTTGAGTGCGTTGAGGTGGGTGGCTGCTTCCGCCCACTTCCGGCCCCATGAAGGGCTGTAGCCTATGGCTGGGATGTTGGATTCCAGGTGTGCCAACTCTGCCAGAGAGCGCAAAATGACAGCTGATGTGGCTTATGAGCGTCAGGAGGAGAGGTGGCGAGAGTGGTGGATGGTGTCCTCTTTGAAGGCTGACCATGTGGAGATGGAGTCCACACAAAACGGTGTAACAAAATCTTTTGCCAAAGTTGCTGATTCCACCCAAGTGGAAAATCCTGGCGATGCAAGTTTGAAAGGTGGAGTTTGCACCAATGTGGGGCCTTAGCCACTGTGACAGGTAGGTGGTAGGTTATCGAGACTAGCTGGTGGTTGTAGAATTCATTTTTGTTGTTTTGAAGTGGGAAATGTGAGGTTGGAAATTCGCTGGCGTGAGGATAAGGTTGATGGGGTCATGGACCTTAATTGGCCATTGTGGACGTGGGGGCGCATCATGTTTTTGAGCAGCGGGGCTTGCTGCAGCAGCGCATATATTAACCCAAGGGTGGCCTTTAGAACGCGAAGTTCTATGTGACCCTGGGGGGCGTGGGAGGAGGAAGGCCAATGGTCCGTTGGTGTGTTTAGCCAACAGTTCATGTCACCGACTACAAAAGGGTCTGAGGGTAGCGGGAGGGATTTGACTGATGAGAAAAATTCCTGACGCTCTTGTGCACAGGTTGGGGCATAGATGTTGACAATAGCATGCACCACGTCAACCCACGAGAAAGTGACAACGAGGACTCAGCCATTGAGGAAGGATTCTGACAATAAAAATTTGAAAAAGTTGTTTTTCTGAACTAGCACCCCACAGTGCTCTGACCAAAAGGATAGGGAAGGGAGGAGCATGGTTTTCCAAGCATCCTCAGAACCTCGTGGACAGTGGGACTCCTGGATGGCCAGGATATCCACAGGTAAATTTTTTTGTAAAAAACTCAGTTTCCTAGCCTAGGATGGCAAGGCCTTGAGTCCGGCGATATTCAACATCCCTAAAGTGAAGGTTCCCCTTCGCACCTTAGGTGCGAGGGGTGGGCACCCACGCGCCCACTAGCCTCCTCTAGATCTCCACGGGCCTTCACAGCAGCATGGGTGTTTGCAGCAACGTTATCAGTAGTTTTGTTAATTTTAGCAGAGAAGTTCATGTTGGCTTTTGCCTTTGCTTTTTGTTTCCCCAACGTCAAACAAATTTTTTGCGGTGCAGATGAGTTTGGTGCACCAACGTTTGGGTCAAAAAAATATTTTTCAGGTAGGTTGGACCCCAAGTCAGTTTCAACCATCTTGGTTACAAAGATCCGGTGAGATCAAGTCACCCATCAGATCCTCAGATTGGGTGGCCCAATCAGCATGGGCTTCCCAATCTGATTGGTTGAGGGATTCCTGAGTTGCTTCTGCTGCAAAGGTTTTGATGTCCTCCTGGCATTGGGAGTGTGGGATAGCGGTGGTGACTTTGGCCGCTTCCTTGGCCGTGGCCCTGCAGGCCTGCTTGTCCTTCTTCCACTCTTGTGGGGAGATAGGTTTTACCAGTAGGTAGCAGCCTTGTGCTCCCCACGGGAAAGCCTCTTTGGTGCTTGTGGTTGGTTCATAATGCGCCTCTCCGCTGGCCTTGGCCGCCGAGGGGTGCTCTTGGAATGTGATGCCCTCCTTGGTGGGGCATGCATGTGCCTTATGGCTGAACACATCACAGTGGGTGCAGATGGGGGGTGCGCTGTCCATGGTTACCCGGAAAGGGTGGGTGGTATGCCCTTCAATATTGATATATGTGGAGTGCGGGATCTGGGTTAGGTCCTTCATGATCTCCTTGGTTGGGGTCAGAACTGCGATGGCTTTGCCAGTGCACAGGTGTGGCATCAGCATAAAGCATTGCATCTCAAAAGATTGTATTTCGCCATATACGGTGAGAACATCTTTTTTGTGTTGCTCCAAAATGTCACGTTTTACCATAGTAGGCAAAAAGTCAAACGTGAGGAAAATTTGGTTGGATTTTGTCCATCTGGTGCGTTTGGTTTTGGCGATCTGTTGCCCTTCAGGGAGGTTGATCACTACGTGCACCGCAGCAGCTTCATCTGCTGCCTCCTTGTTTTTGAAACTGAGGTCCAGCCAACTGCATGACATGGAGTGAGGTGTGATGTACACTGCAGTCGGGAAAAAGTGTGCACATCCCCACAAAATTTTTCCCATAAAGCTGTTTGTTGGATGTCCATAAACACACAGACTCTGTATTTCACCAACGAGAGTGGTTGGGAGTGCGGCGTGTTAATGTACTGGTTGCATCGCACTTGCCATGTGAGGATTTCTGGGGAAATAGTGACCACCAGTTTTTTTATTTTTTTCTATTTCACTGGTTTCTCAGGGGCGTTTTTGAACGTTTGAGGCTGTGGGCCTACCACCTGCTCCTCTTACCTTACTTGACCAACTGCTCCCTGACATGGGCGCAGACTAATCTCCTCTGTGAGACTATCAAACTAGAATCAGACTTGAATTGAATGGGTTGCAAAAGTGATTGCAATGAGAGAGAAAAGTTTTGATTATTCTCATCTAGCATCAGTGCAAAAAACTGGGGACAAAGAGGATAATTTAATAGATCAGTCGTGGCCTGATCCTTACATTGACCTAACTAGCAAAGCAAAGCTTATTTTGAAAAATCAAAGGCCAAAAATTATAATTAAGTTCAGTAGGGGAATAGATAGGGGAAGGTTTTTCTGATATAAGGAGTCTGAGGTACAGGAGTGGAGTTTACCTGGTGGAATTACTCCAGACTGGCCAAAATGTTTTAAATTGTGATAAAATTGGACATTTAATAATTGCCTCCATAATTTGGGCATTTCTAAAGAGCCTAATATATTATGAAAGCTTAAATAAAAAGGCAGCAGATCTCAAGACAAAGACAGATCGTAAATGGTTATTTTACTTCTAGCGTGCTTAACAATCTAAATAAAATATTGCAATTAACCTGATTTTTGATATAATTGTTTTTTATGATAAGAAATATTGATCAGGAGTATGTGCTCAGACAATGAGTTAGGCCAGGCGTTGGCCTTATATTTGACATTGTTTTGGGGACAAAACATGCTGCTAGCATATAGAGCTGCCAAGACTTTTGTTCAAGATTATATTATGAATACCTGATCTAGCATACATGTTTATAGATTAGTATCAGTTGGCCTATCCATTATGTTGTCTCTTACATGGCTAGTGCTTCCCAATGCATTAGTGGCTCTCTGGCATGAACCCATCTTTTACAATAGAAAAAATTATAAATATTTTTCTTTCAGTCTTGTTGGGGCCCTATGAAGAGGTTTTGGTCTCAGGAGGGGAGGAATGGTATTGAGATGCATTGACTGTGGTGTTGGTGAAGATTTCACTAGCATTCTTGTTGCAGTAGGTATGCAGGTATGGGTTGCTGTTATGATAAAATCAGCGGTAAACCAGTTGTACCAAAATCCAGTAATGAGTGATAAGCCTTTCCCCTGGAAGAGGTAAAGAAAATTCATCAAACATCTGCACAGACTGATTTCAGGCGCTTCTGGACCAGGCGGTAAGAGGGAAAGCCCTAGTTTACTACAAATTGCCCAAGTGATGGATGCATTAACATCATATTTTGTGGGATGGATCCAAGACTTGCTTAAAGAGCAGGATCAACACCCAGGTTCTATGGACAAATGTTTGGATTTTTTTGACCGTTTGGCCTGCCCAGATGAGGGTTGTAACAAATGGAACCACCCAGATTCCATTCGCCAGATGCCTGAATTTTCAGTGGAGTAAATCGATGGTGAAATAGGCCCAACAGCCAAGTTGGATCACTGAAGAATGCTGGGATGGTTTAATAATACCAACCCATCTTTAACTCTCAAAATTTGGGGAAACCTCAGATGCAGAAAAAGAATGGCAGGCAAGCGAGGATGCAAATCCTCAAAGTAACCCTTATTTTTATTTAGTGTAATAAAATTGAGTGAGGCGTTCCTGGCACATCTCTGGCATTGCAAGCGTGACAAGAAAAATACAGAGCAACTGGGGAGGGCCAATGTCCCAGAAGCTCAAGGGTTTTGTTTTTGTGACAAAACCTTGTCACGCCCAACGCTCAGGTAAGGCATGAGGCCTAAACGGCCAAGAGAAGCTGCAAAAATTCCGAACTGAGGTTTGGAATGATGGGGGCTTGATATCTTAAAGGTCGCATTTTTGGGAAGCCCTCTCCTGGCCATGCTTGAAGCTCTTTTTGAGCCTAAAGCATATCTTGGAGCGGCAAAACCCTAGTTCCAAGCCACCTTATTTGGAAATCCCTCAGGCGTTTTGACTCAAAATAGGAATCTGATTTTGAGTTAAAATGAGACATATGGTTTGAACCATTTCATCACATCACCCCTCACTAAAATGAAAACCCCCAAAAAGAGAGTTTACAAGCAGGAGGCCGCCACCATGAGGGCTTCTTGGGGCGAGTTACCTCGAGTCCCAAGAAAATTATCCAGAATCAATTCTGGATCCCTCGTGGTGAGGGAAACCCTGATGAGGGCAAGTTAAGACTGGGCTACTGGATCAGCCCACCTGATGTGAGGAGCATGCCCAGCACTTGGAAGGGATGTGCTAGCTAAAAGGGTGCGCAGTTCAGCGCATCCTGGTTGCAACCACCACATAAAGGGTCTGATCCAAAAGGGAGGGAATCTGCTGGGCCAGGTTCCTGTGGTGCCTTCCAATCTCTGATGAGGGGGAGACCTCATCTGAATAAACACCCACCTTCACCTTGATTTCAGGGTTGTCCATAAGTCACTGGCTCCCTCCAGTTCTGGTTACTCACAACTGGGACTCAAGGCAACAAAGAGGTTGGGTGAATGGATCTTGGAATTGGGAAAAAGGAAAAAGGTGAGTCCATAATTATGTAACAAATGGAACCACCCAGATACTGTTTGCCAGATGCCTGAATTTTCAGCCAAGTAAATTGATGCTGAAATAGGTCCAACAGCTGAGTTGGACCACTTAGGTAAGAGGGGGTTTAATAATACCAACCTATCTTTAACTCTCGAAATTTTGGGAAATCTCAGATGCAGAAAAAGAATGGCAGGTAAGCGAGGATGCAAATCCCCAAAGTAACCTTTATTTTTATTTAACACAATAAAATTGAGCAAGGCGTTCCCAGAATTTCTCTGGCATTGCAAGCGTGACAAGAAAAAGACAAGCAACTGGGGAGGGCCAATGTCCCAGAAGCTCAAGGGTTTTGTTTTTGTGACAAAACCTTGTTGCACCCAACGCTCAGGTAAGGCATGAGGCCTAAACGGCCAAGAGAAGCTGCAAAAGTTCCAAACTGAGGTTTGGAATGACAAGGGCTTGACCTTTTAAAGGTCGCACTTTGGGAAGCCCTCTCCTGGCCATGCTTGAAGCTCTTATTGAGCCTAAAGCATAGCTTGGAGCGGCAAAACCCTGGTTCCAAGCCATCATTAGTTGGAAATCCCTCAGGCGTTTTGACTTGCAAATAAAGAATCCAAAGTTTGAGTCAAAATGATACAAACGGTTTGAACCATTTCATCACAAGGGCCAGGATGAGGCATGGTCAACATTATTAATGGCAAACCAAGGGCATGGCTTAGTTGATGAATATGCGCAGGTTTTCCATCTGCTGGCAAAGGTGGCTTGGGTTGAAGACTTGCAATTGTCATGAATAAACAGAAATTATTTGCAGCCTAACTTTATTATGGCATTAACAGCAGCTAAAATTTAGGTTATATAGCTGAAGGAAATCATGCTGGCTCAGCAGGTTGAGAAACAGCCTTTATTGGCATGAAACTGGAGTGAAGGGTTGATGTCCCCTGGATGGGTGCAATCACTGGTGGGTGGTCACCAAGGACACAGTGGTTGGCATGCCATACCCCATAACTTTGGTAATGTACAGCGGGGAGCGCGGCAAGTGAATCTGGATGATTTGAATAAAGTAGTGAGCCAGGGACAAGAAACAGAGAGTGGATCTAAAAAATGGCACCTTCAAATTTACAATTAAAAACATATCTAAGATCAAATATGAGTCTTATCTTGTCCTCATTTAATTGTTCCACTGGAGTTATGTGCACAAAATGGGACAAAATGAGGTGATGACTATGGTGGATACGTGGGAAGAGGAGAATTACGTTGAGTTATCAGTAGCAAGAAAGCTGGGGTTGTGGATTTAAAAGGGACCCAATGTCATTTTTGCCAATGTTTCAAAAAAAAAACTCCCTTGTGGCTCATGAGCTCCTAGTTGGGACATGGAAGGATTCCTTTTGGGTTAAAGAAAAACTTAAGTGCCATGGAAAATTCAACCTATATGATAGTAGTGGGGATGCGGTGGCGGCATCAGTTCTGCGCAATAGTTAGTATACCATTTCATGAGGTTGCTTTTAATCAAGGGATGGGATCCCAATGAAGTGAAGGTTGGTAGTAGGATAGTCTCATTCCATGGAAATTAATAGCTTAAAATTTGATAAATGCAAAGGAGTTGCCAGATGAATACCAGTATTTTATGAAAATGCTTGGCCTCAAGAAGGATTTGATATCTCCCCTACAGGCCTGTTTGCTTTCTCTTTTTGTTTTAAGGAGGGGGAGGAGCTACCCAAAGTATGTGCCATTTATCCATTTAACCAGCGAAAAATCAGCATTGGAGGAGCATGTTGGACCAATGCTGATTGAGGGGCTCATTTGCTTTCCAAATAAGCTGTAGTATCACCAGTGCTGTTAGTATTAAATGGGAGTCAGAGTTGTGGCCATGCGTGGATTTCTGACAGTTAAATGCAGTTACAAGATCAACCCCTATTCAAAAAATTTACTAGCCGATGATTCCCTAATGGTCATGGGGTGCACACTCTTTATTAAATTCAACCTCAAAGATGCTTTCACCCAAGTTCCAATGAAACCTAAACAAAGCTATATGGCGTTTAAGTGCTACACAGTATGTTTAAATAGCTAGTATGGTTGTTTGGGGTGCAAAATGACCTTGAAAGCTTTTCAACGTATGATTGATCATGTCATGGGGTAATGATTGATCATGTCATGGGGGTAATGATTGGCTGCTGTTGTGTGGCTTACATGAACAATATCTTAGTATTTTCCTATTCAGAGGAGAAACATGTTAATGATGTGTGAGAGGTTTTTGATAAAATTTCTAAGGCAGGCTTAAGGTTGAAGCCATCCAAATGTGAACTTTACATAAGATCAGTAATGGTCTTGGGAAATAAGGTGTTCCAGGATGGCCTTAGAATCCGTCCAGACAAGTTGCGTTCTGTGTGGGCGTGGAAGGCCCTGACGAATCAAAAAGGGTGCAGAGCTTTTTAGGAACAGTGAACTTCCTATGGCGGTATTTAAAAGATCTGTCAGAAATAACCTTAACACTCATGCGTTTGCTTGAAAATGTTCCTTTTGTATAGGTAAAAGAAGAAGATTGGGCATTTAAAGGGTTAAGGGAAAAGTTGCTCTCAGCTCTTGTTTGGAAATTTAGATCCCAAGTATCCATTTGTGTTGACACAGATGACTCAAATTATGCAGTGGGAGCATTTTTACAAAAGAGGGAGGATTGGTGGAACGCCCTGGTTACTATTTTAGTTGTAAGATGATACCAGAGGAAACCAACTATCCAATATATGATAAGGAAATATTGGTGGTATTGGCCCTAAAGATATGGCAACATCTTCTGCTTTATGCCCGCCATAACTTTGCGGTTTAAATAGTCCATAAGGCCTTGGAATATTACCAGTCCCTTAGGAAGATGGACCAGAGGCAGGCCCATTATTATATGGAGTTAATTCAGTATATTTTCAAGTGGAATACCATCCAGGATCAGCCAATACCATCACTAATTGGCTGAATAAGGATTCAGTATATTCCACCAAAAGGGAAGAGCTGGAAGAGTTTAAACAGCCACTTTAAGTAATACAGACCAGTTCACAATAATTGAAGTTGGAGAAAGTGAGTTAGGCACAAAGATCTGCAAGGATCAAAGATAGAGTCTGTTTGGTTGAAAGTTATGGTACAAGTTTGTGGAAGGACAATGGGATGTCCAACACCAAATGTATGAAAAGAAAAGTAGGTTGTTGTACTACAATTCATGTGTAAGGGTTCCACGTCAGTAATTACAGATGGTGTTGTTTTACTCACATGATCATCTGTTAGCAGGTCATACTGGGGTTGATAAAACATTGAAATTGGGGCGGTGGGACAATTTATGACCAGTCCTTAAAAATGATGTCATGAAATACATCAGAGGATGTCTAATCTACGCTAAGAAAAACCCTCAAGGAAGGCACTTACTGGTAAATTGAAACCCTCCAAATTCTTAATCGTTTATGGTCTCAGTTAGTGTGGATTTCATAACATGACTACCAAGGGTCCAAGAAAAAGGATGCTATAATAGTAATTGTTGACCATTTAACCAAATACAAAGAATTCTTTCCATGCACAACCCATATTTCAGCAAAGGGTGCAATGAATATCTTTGTGGATGAGATTTTTGAGCAGTATAGACTACACAAAGAGATCATCTAAGATTCTGGGCCCCACTTCATTTTAAGAATTTTTAATTTTTTTGGAAAGTTTATTATACATTTGTGTCAATCCTCACCATATCACCCCCAGTCAGATGGGCAAACAAGGAGAGTTAATCAAATACTGGAGCAATATCTCCGTTGTTATGTCTCTTCCTGACAGGATGGCTGGGTTTTGTGGGCCTGATTAGCTCAATTCGCCTACAATAATTGGTGCCAGTCTTTAATGTGAATTTCACCATTATTTTCAAAACACAGATTATATCCTACATTAGAGGGAGGATCAGGTAATGGAGGTTGTCAGGGGGCAAATGATCTAGTCAGTACTATGTCTAGCATTGGGAAAGTATTATAGGGAAACTTGGAACAGGCTATCACATGGCAAAACAGCAAGCAGAATGGCTTAGAGCTCCAGATCCTCAGTTTGGACCTAGAGATTGGTACTCATTTTGGCAAAAAACTATGCCATACCAGTGAAGAGTCAGAAGTTGGGTCCAATGGCCTTAGACCCATATAAGTTTCACCATGCCATAAATGAGGTCACAGCTGAAATAGAGCTTCTGGAGGGGTCTAAGGACCATCCAGTAATCCATGCATCACAGCTGCACCCATTTAAAGGAGTAAAACCCAGTTGGCCTGGACTATTAAGCCCATGGAAGGATGATGGATGGTAATATGAGGGTTATTAGATTTTGAATGCGCATTGGATCAGAGGACGCCAAAATTTCCTAGTAAAGTGTAATGGGTACCCTGTGGAGGAAGTGAAATGACAGATTCAGGAGGAATGTGCTTGATGCTAGAATAAAAGTAAGTTTCTTGCCTCACAGGGGGGTGATGTAACAGATCCAGAGCAGCCTGATCCTTACATTGACCTAGCTAGTGAAATCTCGCATTATTAGAAGAAAATGAAGGTTGAATTATCAAAAATTAATTCAATAGAGGAACATATAGTGGATCATTTTTCCATAGGTAAGGACTCCAAGGTACAGGAGTGGATGTTAATTCAGTAGAATTACTCTCAACTGGCCTGAATGCTTCGAGTTGTGATAAAATGGGACACTAAATTGTGTACCATTATATGGGAATCTCTTAGGAGTTCAAGAAAGCATAAAAGCATAAATAGAAATAGCAGCAGATATATTAAGATGAAGATGAGATTCAAAGAGTCAAAACTGTCTTCTAGAGTGCATAACAATCTAAAATAATAGTGAAATTAGTCTTATTTAAAGATATAAAATTGTTATTTTATATTAAAGAAATATTAGTTAAGAGAATGAGCTCATACAGTGAGATAGGCCAGGCGTTGGCCTCATTCTAGACATTGTCTTGGAGACAAACCGTGCTGTTAGCTTGTAGAATCGTCAGAACTGTTGTTCAAGATTAGGGCGCAAACTCCTGATATAGCGTACATGTTTATGGATTGGTATTAGCCAGCCTATCAATATGTGGTCTCTTACATGGCTAGTACTGCCCAATGCATTTGTGGCGTGCTGGCGTGAACTAACCCACTACATTATAGACCTTACCGCATTGCTTTAAAGGTAGGTCATGCCTCCTATCAGTTTAGCCTTCCACCAAAGTTTCACATCTTTTCCACATTTATATGAGCAAACCAACTCAGTTTGAGGGCCCCCTCCTGAGACTTCTGAGTCATATCTCATAGATGGGACATCTGATTGGGAAGTGGAGGTGTTTGTGGCCTCCCCATATAAGAAAAAGGCTCAAATACCTCATATTGTGGAAAGGTTTTGATGTCATGGAGAACAGCTGGGTTCCAGCCTGTGATTGTGCTCATGCACAGAACCTCCTTGATAGATTCCACAAGCGCTTTCCCAATGCTGCAGGCCCCAAGGCAACCAATGAAGCAACCACCATGAAACTTGCTCCTTCTCACAGAGACTTTTCCCCTGATAACACCCATGAAAGAGGGGTGGTGCCTCATAAGCCAGAGGGCAATGTCATGACCCATAACATAACTATGAGTACTTGTTGCAAGGACAAGGAGGAGATCAACAAGGGTAAAAGGATCAAGTTGGTCGCCTTTTTTGGCCTAAATTATACCCTATTCCAATCTTGGGCTTAAGTCTGGCCATGTTGGTTTTAAGGCTATGTGTGATGGGGCAGCTGGAAATTCATATATGACTTGAATTTTTCTAGTTATTAATTAACAAGGGTGAGTCATTGTATTTAATGGGAAATTTGTACTTGAATCCCATTTGGTTTATCATATTTCACAATCAGGAAAATTACAACTCTAGTCAATTGCACAAGGTTTGGACCTCTAAAGTTATAGCACTACTTCTGATAGTAAGTTGATATTATTGCCTAGATTTTTGTTCAGTACTGCAGCAAGTTGATCATGGCCCTCCTACCTCAATTCCTTTATAGTCTTTTTGCTGAGACCAATATCTTTGTCAGTTGACTATTTAACAAAAAACTCTATCTGATTCTTATCAGATGAAGCCTTGGTTTGACCTTGTCGCTGACCTCTTTGAGGAGGTCTCTAACATTATAGGTCATTTTATACTTACTAACTTATATACAATCCTATTTTGCTCTGGTGGAACCTGGGCCCCTCTGGCTTGAAGCTCTGAGAGTCTAGACTCTGAGTTGCACTTGGTGATAGACTCCTCCTTGGCATTTTACCAAGTCCTTGCCTTTTTAGTCTATCTAGCTATTTATATAATTTTTTGTACCCTCTTATTGGTCCATTTAGTACTGACACCATTTGTTGTTCTCTTTTTTCTTTGCTGATATTGGTTTGTTACTTGATTGTGTGGTTGTGCATTCCTCACTACCACTCCAGGAATGGGAGAATTACAAGCACTCTCCTTACAGTTACTTTGTTTTGCACCTCAACGGCATCATTACCTGTGCCCTAATGGTGCCTATAAGATAATTGTAATTTAAAGAGTTTTATAGATGACAAAAATTAAATCAGTACTTGGCGGAAAGAAAAGGTTTACTATGGAATCTTTCCATAATCTAAATTAGAAGTTGAACTAGTACGTTAATCTATCTTCGTTTAGTTTTTAATATGACAATATTATTTGAAACTGAAATGTTACCATTTTAATCTAATCGGCGTATATATACAAAATACAGTAAACCCTGTTAGGTATGAAACCTTTATAAAATGGGAAGCCTGTCTAAGCCGGAAAACTAATTTGTTAAACTCTATGAAGATGAAAAATCTGATAATCGCGTTCCGCCTTAGACAGGCTTTACTGTAATAGATAATCTTGAGTTGACAGGTTTTTTATTTATTGGTTGAGGTTCCTTGACATATTTCATACATCAAAGCAGAAAAAATAGATCGATTAATTTTGTAGCAAAATCCAAATCTACTAGAATTGCAAACTCACGTGTTAAGCTTATCCTTACTAATGCCGAATTAGTAAACAGTTCTGTTTTATTTTCGGAGGTTACTTTTTCATCACTATTACCTGGAAGGGAGGTTTAGAGGTTTGAATTTATAACTTGAAATTTGCATTACCTCATTAGATTGAGCTCCTCATAACTAAATTGCCTTAGAAGGAAAGTCACCATTCGGCTAAAGCCCAAATTGGTTTGAAATTTAAACAGCTAAATTCTACAGTTAAGGGGCTACCTTGACTCCTCTGTCACGACGATGATTCAGTTTTAGTCCCCGATTGAAACATTTTGTTATTTTTAGCGAACGTCACATGGATCAGTACAATTAACATGAGGTTTAGCTTGTGATAAATCCTTGATTAGTTTAGCGAAAAATGTAATCTAATCTTTGAGCTCAAAATAGCATTAAATTATCAATGCTTGAATGAATGAGCACGAGATTACACTCTTAAAAAATATTAACCCCTAAGTCAAACTAACTTAACTATCTCTAAATAGCTAGTAACAAGGGATAAATGTAATTTAGAAAACCCTATATTTTGAAAATTTAAATCTAAAAATATCTAAATATTAAGGCTGCTTTCTAGTCCCATTTCATATCAACCTTGTAGCAGTCGGTATTGTTAACCGACACAACTTGAATCATTTACTTGGTTATGGTGAGAAAAATTAACTCTGGTATTGACTTATATTGATTTGTATATGATCATATATCCCGTGTCAATAACACTTATTCTAACAACTTTTCTAAGCTTATTGGGACGAGTACTTAATTATGAGATGGAAACACTGGAAATCGAGCATAGATTACGATGAAACCATTTAATAAAAACGATAGGTGAAAATTGAGATTGCTAGACGCATCATGTTTAACGAAAGAATGTATTCTAAGCCAGTTAACACACAGTAAAAATAAATAATATTTCTCTTGCAACGACATCAGATTATAGTTTGATCTATAGTCCCAATTTATATTATATGAAACCTTACAGATTCTAAAGGTTAAACAATATCTTCAAGCATTTCCATATTGAACCAAATCTACTTGAACTACTCTAAGTGCTTGCATTCAGCAGTAGAACTCATACAGTTTATAAAAGTATGCTCAATCTATGATATATGTAATTAGATAATTTTTAGCTTCCAATACTATTAATATGAATATTATATACTGTTATAAGCAATAATACGGAGAAAGTAAATATAAACCCCATCAGGTAAAAAAGCTTTAGTCTGCAAAAAATATGATTATAGTTAAAGAAGCCACAAAATTGTAAAATATATAACTTATATCTTTCTAATTATAGTCTAGTTTATTTTTTGTACAACATTTTGTGCTATAAAATAATATTGATAATTATATAAACATTCATTCTGCACACATAAATATACCTATCAAACTTTCAAATCTAACAAAAAGAAATTTCAATTGTAGATTTAGTATAGCTTTTATTTACCACTGCTACTATATGAAGAAGCTAATATAGGTTTTAGTATACTATATTAAATACTAATAAAACCTAAAAACTTTGCCTTGAAATTTATAAACAGGTTAATAATTAAAAATCATAAGGCTCCAAAACTATATCATAAGTACTATTTATGGTATTGCCTACAGTAAGTTTGAGAAGTAGTAAAAGATCCTTTCTAAAAGTGAGATTAAGGACCATGTCAAGAGAGTATCTATAACTCTCCAGTTCCTATCTTGGCAGTGCATGAAGCACTGGACCAAAACAAGGGAACTCGTCATTAAATTGAACATAAAAATAGACCAACAGAGGGAGCTAAAGCTAAGAAGACATAGGGCAAGGGTAATGAGCACTGTGAAAGTAATAATAACTCAAGCATTTTTCAGAACTTGGCTGTGGCCCAGAGGGCTGTTACTAACTGAGTTTGGTACAGGGGTAGAATGCAATGGTGACTGGGTTTGGAGGGACCAAGTAGGACCAGCAATGTACCTGAGGCTGTGATGCTTTTAAATAATTTAAATTTGGTTAACACATCTCAAGACTTCCTCAAAGAGGTCCACGCACAGGTTACCCAAGTCAACACATATAAAAACGTAAAATGAATACGGGGTTTATTAGGAAAGATGACAAAGAGAAACGTTGGACTTGAGCAAAGATAAGCCAACTCAGGGAAATTTTGGATTGGTGGAAGTGGTACCAAGTCTTGGTGCACCAAATAGGTACAAGCTTCCATCTGAAAGGGCCACATACCTTAGAAATTGACTTTACTCAAGTAATCAACTGAAGTTGAACCTGACCTGAGCTCACAATTTCATAAATGGAACAGATTTTGAAACCCCATTCCCCAATTAACTGAATTGACCCATCATCATTTAATTCAAAACCCATTCATTTTAGCCCTAGAGCTGAAACAGGGGTCTGGGTGTAAGTCCAGGGGAACATCCTCTGTGCATGGATAAGGCAATCTTTCTGTTTCCAAATAAAAAGGGCCCAAAGAGGGAGGCTATACCCCTTGTCACCCAGGGAAACCTCGCCCACATGGTATATGAGTGCTGGGTAACAGCCTTCCCCCTTTGAATTCCTCCCCCAGTACCCTTACTCACCTTGGTCGACCTTATCTTCCAGATTAAGGAAATCTGTGCTGAGATCACTAAATCAAAATCGAAGCATCTGAAACTGATGGTAATCAAGCCTGACAATTGGAAACCACATAGTAAAAAAGGGACAAATATCAAGTTATTGACCAGAATTACTGATGGTTTTGACTCAGCCAGAAGTAAAATCACCAATGCTAACCCCCTCTTAAAATTGTTGAGGATGATCCCCAATGGGCAGATGGTATCTTCAAAAACCATTGCCAATGGTTTAAACCCCTATCCAGCAAATCAATAGTTGCAGCTGACATAACTCATTTGACCAAATGAATGCCTCAGCGACCAGACATGGGCAGATTGGACATCCCAAACAAGTTTCCAACCAATTGGGACCACCCCTACATGGGGTGGCACTGGGGAATTCTTGTTGCTCATCAGGCCAGATGCTGTTGTGCCAACCAATGGAAATGCAGTTAAGTCTCAGTTCAGGTGTTCGAGGTCAAACCAACAGCAACTCAGCCTGCTGCCAAATCTTTCAATGTCAGTTCCCATTAAGATTATCCGCCCCCTCCCCCAAAAATTCGCCAGTTTAGGTCAAATTTGAGGGACCTGATCCCTGCTTGCTCCCACATCAATCAAACACTAATTAATCAGCTGCATTGCACTAAAGAAAATATTGGTCAAGTCTCTTCATTTTCCTTTCAATAAATTTTTGCCATAACCATCAATTTTTACTTCATTGATATCCTTCTTGCCAAAGCCCCTGATGGCATTAAACTGGTGGCCTGTCAGTACCTAAACTGGATGGTCATTACCAGTTTTGATGATTATAATAACTCCCACCATTTACCAACGTTTATGGATTAGATTGTCTTATCATGTATGGTTAACCTTAAGTTTTAAAATAATAATTCCCACCATCATCAACTGAATTTAATGTGCAAGACACTTCTGGAAATTTAACCCCCTCATTGCAACTATCCGCCATCAATATACTGGGATCTTGTGGCCTTACATCCACCTTTTCCAAGTAAGGATCCGCCCCCTGGTCTCATCAGTTGTATTGAACCCACCCACCAGCAACCCTCTAGAAACCATCCCAGTGATACAATCCCCTGCAGAGAGACCCCCAGTGTCTGGGGTTGTTTCCATTTGGTTTATTTTTGTGTTTCTTTTAACGCTTGTTATACACCAAAGAGTTATCATTTCCTAATTTGCAGCCCCATACAACGTCATATGAGTGGCAATGCCCCTGGAATTCTGGATTGCTTTTTGGGTGCTCACCATCCTGACTGGAAGGATGGTCTAAACTTCTTCTGCTGTTTTCATTAAATAATTGACCAACCATTGTTTCCTGCCATTTCCACCCTTCTCTTCGAGGTGGGCGCCGCAGTGTTACCCTTTACCAAATGAACATGCAGTCAGAAGTCTGCTTTATGTTGTTCATTTGTTCACTTGCTGATTTTGAGAAAAGTATTTTCTATACCTTGGAGAAAAATCTTCAGGCTGGCAGAGTCTCATGGACTACTACTTCTCCCCACTTAATATTTAAGAAAGAAATTAAAGTGTTACTTCCTGAAATATTGTTAATAAAGTTATTGACGCCCTTGCTGAGGTGCAAATGCATACTTCTATTGCCCTTAACAATGCTGCTGCTGCGCTATCCCATGCCCAACAAGGAGTCGCTCTTTTGGATGTGGTAGAAGGGTATGCTCATTGGTGGGTATGAGGACTTCTGCATTCTACTTCACAAGTGGGGAATCCCACCTCGCTGATTGCAGTCATATCAGCTGCTTTAAAACCCCATGTGTCACGCTCAGACCTTTTATTTCAATTGCTTTCCTTTATGGCTGAAGCCCCCTAGCTTGGCTTCTTTAATCTTTACCTTCTGCGAACAGGCTCCCACACTGGAGTTCTATAATGATATGCTCCAGGAAATCTTTAGATCAGGGTTAAATTCTGCCTTTGCCCATGACGAGGTTTGGTCCACCTCTAAAAGGACAGAGGATCAGATATGTAATGCTGCAAACATTATCAACGCCTCCCCTCACCATACTTTCCACTATCAAGGGGAAATTATATGATAGGGCTACCTAACAGTGACGCGGATGCACTTCTTACCATTGAACCAGTATTAGTCCTGGCCTCAGAGCCCGTTACTACCCATGCGCTGGAGTTGGGTTATCCTGGTTCACCTATTAATGAATCAATAAAAGCCCAGATGGAGGAAGCCGGTTCCCAAGCCCTTGTTCTTCCCAACTTTACTCCTAAAAAGGTCCCCGACCTTTCCCCCAATTTACCTGCCATTTCTTCAGTTGCAACAGAAACGACTAAATCTACCAATAAACAAAACTTTGCTTATTTCTTATTACCTATGAAGATTAGTATTGGATCTCACCACATATCCTTTGAGGCTTTGGTGGATACCGAAGCTGTGGGTAATTTTATGAGCGTTGAGTTAGCCTAACAATTGGAGCTGGACCTGGACATAGGCCCTTTGGTGATAATGGCTTCTTCAGCCTCCCAGACATTGTATATAGTCCATTGGCCAGTACCTTTCTTTGGTACATCAGTTTAGCTTTTGTGATCAGTTCTCTGCTATGCCAATCTTAGTGTTCTTGGTAATCTTGGGGGTAAGGTGGTGGCACCAACAACATGATAGAATCCAACTGGATTTAATTATGTTGTCATTCATTAATGATCAAATGGAGGGAGAATTTTCTTTAGTTGACACCCTTAAGAAAACTCAAGACTGCAGCTCTATTACTTCCCTCATTTCCACTGCAGGCCTTCCATCCAATTTCACCGAAGAATTAATGCACTATCAAAGTATCTTTGACTCCAAAAAGGTGAACCATCTGCCCCCTCACACTAAATTTGACTTGGATTCAGAACAACGGTGCAGTTGGTGAATATCAAATGTCCGTTGTATCCACACACAGCGGAAGAGGAGGTTGCACTTAACACCTGGTTAAATGCTATGCTTAAAAAGGGTGGTTGTTTAAAAAACATCGCCAGTCACATATCCCATTGATTTCACCAAAAAGGCCAATGGTTCCCTTCATCCCCGCATGGATTATGGACACTTAAACAAAGTTAGGGCTCATAATCCCTACCATCTGCCCCTGGAGCAGACTATCAGTCAAGCAATTGCTAAATCTCATGTGTTCTCTAAGCTGGATCTCATCAATGCCTTCAACCAGATTTGGGTGATGGAAGGGCAAGAATGGCTTACCACGATACAAACAAAGTGAGGCATTTTTCAATTTCGCGTAATGCCCTTTGGGTTGAAGAATGCGCCTGCTACGTTTCAACAAATGATTGACAGTGTACTGGGCAACCTCCGGTTAACTTGTGCAGTCACATATATTGATGACATCTTGGTTCACTCCTCAACTCCCAAACAACATGGTAAAGACTTGGAAGAGGTCATGGCTTCTTTGCACAAGGTGGGCTTGTTTGTCAAGCCTTCAAAATGTGAAGTCTATAAGGAGGAAGTTACCTTTCTCAGGAATCTAGTCCTCAAAGATTGGTATGCGATTCCCCCTAATAAGTTGGACGCCATCCATAAATGGCCAATTCCAACAACCCAGAAACAATTATGGAGCTTCTTGGCCATCATTATTTTCAGAAAAGACATTTTCCCCGTACCTTTCCCAGTTAGCTGCTCCACTCCACACCCTCACAGCAAGAATGAGCCTTTTTCGTTGGACACCTGAGTGCCAGCAGGCGTTTGAGTCAATCAAAGAAGTGTTTTTATCTCCCCCCATCTTGAAACTCGAGGATCCTGCCAAGCCATATATCATTGCATGCGATGCCTCATCTATGGCAGTGGGGGAAGTTCTGCTCCAGGAGCATAATGGCTTGGAACATCCGGTCGCCTACTTTTCCCAAAAAAATTTTCTCTACTGAGCAATCCTGGGCCATCTACAATAAGCAGTTGGCAGCTGTAGCATGAGCATTGACTCATTGGAGGTCTGTTACAGGGTGCCCAGCATGAGTTAACTGTGCGTATGGATCACTAAGCTTTTTTTATTTCCACAAACCCCAGAAACTGGTGCATCGGCAAACTTACATCTATTGGGACGTGTGCAGTTTTAATTTTAGGTACGAATTCATATAAGGCGCGCTTAACATACTTCCCAATTTTCTTAGCTGCAACCTGCCCACTGTCTCTCAGACCCAGATGAAGTGGACCTCATTACTGTGATCCCCGCCACTCAATTCATGTTTATTGTTCCCCCTGTGGTCTCGTCAGTTGCCTTTGCTCCTAACGCCCCTCTCATTACACAGGTCTTAACAGCTCAAATGACCTGCCCCAAAGGAGTGGAGTTATTTGAGCAATTGTCCCTCCAAAATAAAAAACCCTGTTTTCCTTGATGGAGGGCCTCATTTATTTTAGATTTCAGGTTTTGGTTCCTCCTCTCTAAAAGCCGAGGTATTTTGAGCTCATCATGACCCTCCCATGACTGGCCATCTGGGCAATAAGAAGTGCATCAAATTGACCAAGTGGACTTACAATTGGGCAGGTTTAACTAAGGAAGTTCCAGCCTGGATCGCTGATTGAATTACCTGTGCATGGGCTAAGTCAGACCATTTAGGAAGAAATGGCCTCCTACACCCCTTGCAACAGGTGAAGGGTCCATGGACATCGATATCTGTGGATTTATTGTTAAACTTCCCTGTTCCAACAGGTCTACAGTGATATTGGTGATGGTTGATTTTTTCACCAAATTTTCCCTATTTATTCCTTGTGCTTCTGTGATTACATCAGAAGAAACCGCTCATCTCTTTGTGCGTCATGTGTTTGTAATGTTTGGTCTACCGCAGGAGATCATCAGCGACCTTGGTTCACAGTTCACGGCGCAGTTCTGGAGTGAACTTTTATCTATTTTAAAAATTTCCCCCTGTCACTCCATGGCATATTATCCCCAGTCTGATGGACAAACAGAGCGAAATAACCAAGTCATTTAACAGTACCTGCGTTGCTATGCTTCAGCTGCACAGGACGCCTGGGCTAACGACCTTCCACTCACTCAATTTGCCTACAACAACAGAATTCATGCTTCTACAGGGTTTTTTCCTTATGAAGTGACGCTCAGGTATAATCCCTTGTTTTTGGTCAGACCTTGCTTGATCCCAGAGGTCCCAGCTGCTGGAGATCATGCTGAGCATATTAGGTCCACTCAGTCCTTAGTGCGGGAGCATCTCAATAAATCTATCAAAGACTACAAGCGGTTTACAGATTGTAAACAACTCCTTGGTCATGACATAACAGTTGGTTCTTATGTTATGCTTGATACGTGCCATTTGAGAATGCAGGTACCCTCCCAAAAGTTTGCAAGTAAGCATTTAGTTCCCCACTTGGTGGAGGAAGACTTGGGAAATTGTGCATTCTGGTTAGAACTACCAGCTCATTGGAAACAGCACCACGTCTTCCACATTTCTCAGTTGTCCCCCATTTAAGGGGACTGCCCCTGCAGACCCTGAGCCGATTGTAATTGTTAATGTGGAGGAGGCCAAGGTGTAAAACATCTTAGCATCCCGCACCTTTCAAAGGTCCGTCCAGTACCTCGTGGCCTGGAAAGGTTACCCAGCTTACAATAAAAGTTGAGTTAAGGCCCATGATTGCGCTAACTGCATGGAACTGATTGAGGCGTTTCATGAGTCCCACCCTAATGCTCCCCATCCCCCCAAAAGGTTGCAACTGTAATGGTGATTAAATTTCCCAAGGCGCACAGAAATGTGGCTCTCATGCAGTTTCCCAGCGGTGGCGCCCTTTCTTTGGAAAAAGGAAAGGGTAATGTAAGTCCAGGGTAATGTCCCCTGTGCGTGGATCAGGCAATCTTCCCGTTTTCAAATAAAAAGGGTCCAAAGAGGGAGGCTGTACCCCTTGTCACCAAGGGCGACCTCGCCCACATGGCGGACAAGTGCTGGGTAACAACCCTCCCTCTTCAGATTCCTCCCCCAGTACCCTCGCTCACCTTGGCCAAACTTATGTGCTAGATTAAGGAAATAGGTTATGAGATCACGAAATCAAAGTTGAAGAATCTGAAACTGAAGGTAAACAATCCTGAAGATCAGAAACCACATACTCAAAAAGGGACAAATACTGAATTATTGGCCATAATAGCTGACAGTTTCAACTCAACCAGCAGTATTATCACCAATGCTAACCCCTCTTGAAATCGTCAAGGATGATCCCAGATGGGCAGATGTTATCTTTGGAAACCATCGCTTACAGTTCAAAACCCCTATTCAGCAAATCAGAAGTTGCAGCTGAAATAACTCATTTGACCAAACGAATGCCCCAGTGACTGGGCACGGGTAGGTTGGGCATCCCAAACAAGTTTCCAACCAATTAGGACCGCCCCTACCTGGGGTGGCCCTGGGAAATTTCCGTTGCTCATTGGGCCAGATGCCATCACACCAACTGATGAAAATGCAGTTGAGCCTCAGTTCAGGCATCTGAGTTCAAACTGACAGCAACTCAGCCTGCCGCTAAATACTTCAATGTCAGTTCCCATTGAGATAATCCTCCCCCTCCCCCAAAAATTCGCTGGGTTAGGTCAAATTTGAGGGAGCTGATCCCTGCTTGTATTTAAATTTAAATTTAAATTTATTGCGGGGAAGGCCGACCATGGGACGGACACTTCCGAATATGACTCAGACGAGACAAAACTCAGTACCAGGTGAGGCACCCCAGAGAAGCGATGCTATCTCTTGTTGCCAGCGGGAACGCCACTTATGGGAAGGGGGAGGGAACGTGTGTAGGGGGCGTAGCCACTATTGAGCACGTGTGGAGGAAGGGGTCTGATTTGATGAACCAGGCTGGGAACCAGGAGGAGACCAGCTGCCGGCGACGTGGTGGGAGATATCCAAACATCCACGCTTGAAAGTGATCCACCAAATGAGACCAGAATCTGTGGACAGCTTCAGGGAGGGTGGGGATGGATCCGGCGATGGCATCTAAGACAATCGTGTGGATAGTCCACATGGCGATTGCAACCACCAGAGCACGAAGGGAGGGTGGGAGGGGGAGGCCATTGATGAAGCAAACATATCTCTTGCAGACTGAAGGGATGTGTTTGATCCTGGCCTAGCAGACGTTGGACTTCGCGCCATATTACTTAAGAGGTGGGGCACTTCTCCAGGCGGTGAAACAGCGTTCCATACTGGCCACACACGACACAGGATGAGTGTAAAGCGTTAGAGCGCTCAGCTGTATGATACACCCGCCTCAGGCAGCGCCACACATGGGAACGGACTTGAGGCTGCAACAGAGGATGGTGTGCGTATTTCCAGATAGTCTTTTGGGTCTCAGTGGAATAAGGGATGTCCATCATGTCCAGGTAGTCCACCCTGGATAGGACTTGGGGTCGAATGGGGATCACGCCATCATGGATGGGTAGCCCCTGTACCTCTTGTGTGAACTGAGGAGAGGGGCCTCTTTGGGTTGTATGTCCACTAATACGAATTCTCCACTCTGCGCTTCGCATGGAGAGTAGGATTCGTTTGTAGTGGGTTTTTGTCCCGTGAGGACCTGTGGCTGATGTGTGTGATGCAAGGTATTTCATCAGGGAGTGGGGGTTTGATGGGTTGTTGAGGCCCAAGGCTTGGGAGAAGTTGGAGCGGGCCGCGTGGGACCAGTGTTGGGATGGGAGTGTAGGAGCAGTGACGGCCGCAATTCAGGTTTCTAAGATCTTGGCGGCATGGGCTTTGAAGTCAAGTAGGCCCATGCCACCATGATGATGAGGGCCAAACATGACCTCTAGCCGTACTGGTGGAGGGCGGCCTGACCAAAGCCAACCTTGTAGCAAAGCATACAGGGATTTGAAGAAGCTTGAGGAGAAGGGGATGGCGTGGGCTCCAAACCAGACTTTGGATAGAAGCATAGAGTTGGCAAGAACAACCCTGCCAGTGAGGGTAGTAGGGTGGGCTCTGAGAGAGGCGATTCGCTTCGTCACGTTGTCCAGTATATGGCCCTCCATTACTGCTGACGCGTATCCTCCTTCCTCCAACCACACGCCCAGATGGCGTACCGGTCCTATGGTAGGTCATGGCACAAAGGGGAGCATCAGTGGAGCGGTGTGTTTTGAGTTAGTAAGGCGTGGACGTGGGCGAGCAGCTGGGCTGGGTTGGGAACTACTTGCTGGGGCCCAGCAGTTCTGAAACCGACCAAGAAGGATGATTTCGGTTTTGGAGGCGTTCAGTGCCGCGTTGCTTACCGGAATATTCCTGGATGAGGGCTTCAAGCGCGCGTGCATCTTTATTATTAGACACCCCCACCACGCAATCATCTGCAAATGCCATCATCTTGACTGGGGTTTGGCCTGGCACATGGACCCCAATGAGTTGGGCATTCACATTTCGCAGTAGTGGGTCAAGGCTGAAGTTGTATAAGAGTGGGCTCAGGGGGTCCCCTTGTCGCAGGCCCCTTTGAGGACAGACTACTTCCATTAGGAAACCTGGGCCACGCACTGCCATTGTTGCAGATTCCGTGAGCAGCATCACCCAGTTAATGAAGCGGGGAGGTAGGCAGAATTGTTGGAGGCAGGCCCTAAGGTATTCCCAGTTTACTATATCATAGGCCTTTTGTTGGTTTAAGAATACAAGTGCCCCAGAGGCTGTGGACTGACACACATTAGCCACAGAGTGCACGTTATCCCAAATCGACCTTCTGGGGATGAAACCAAATTGTTCTGAAGAGATGGTGGCAGATGCTACAGTCCCTAAACGGTTAGCCATGATTTTTGTTAAAATTTTGGTGTCTGTGTTTGTTAGAGAAATGGGGCGCCAGTTGGCTAAGTCTAGCTTGTCCCCTTTCTTAAAGAGTGTGAGTGTTGAAGGCCTCTTGTCCTCCTGGCAGGAGGCGCGTTTCCAACAGGCTTTGGTTGAGTGAGGCTAGCAGCAATGGGGATATGTATTTAAAATATTTTTTGTAGAACTCATATGGAATGCCATCTGGGCCTGGGCATTTTTGGTTTGGCGCACCATGAATGGTAGTCCATAATTTGTTCGGAGTAATTAAATTCATTATTTCCGGGTATCAGAAAATGGTGCGGATATGAGCTCTGTCGAGAAATTCTGCCATTTCGGCCAGCTGAATTGGTTCAGCTCAGTATAACTCAGAGTAATATCTTTGCGTTTCGATTGCCACTTCGGCTGGTGTGTCCACGATAGAATTATCCGATCTTCGCACCTGTGTGCAGGCCATGCTCTGGCATGGTGCAAAAATTTTTTTGAAGAAGTATGCGGTGCACTTGTCGCCTTTAGTGATGTATGTGGCCCTGTATTGGACACAAACCCAATGTTTGTGTTGCCTTTCAGGTGCGTTGAGGTGTGCTGCTCCCTCTGCCCACTTCTGGCCCCATGCAGGGCTATATCCTGAGGCTGGAATGTTAAACTCAAAGTGGGCCAATTCCACCAGCGCGCGTGATATAACCGCTGATGTGGCTCGTGAGCATCTGGATGAGAGATGGCGATAGTGGCGGATGGTGTCTTTTTTGAAAGTTGCCCATGTGGAAATGGGGTCCGTGCAAAATGGTGCAACAAATGATTTTGTCAAAGTTGCCTCTTCCACCCACGTGGAAAATCCTGGTGACGCAAGCTCTGGGGGGCAGATTTTGCACCAATGTGGGGCCTTTGCAACTGTGACGGGTAAGTGGTATGTTATTGAGACCAGTCGGTGGTCGAAGAATTCCATTTTCGTTGTTTTGAAGTGGGAGATATGGGGTTGGAATTTCGCCGGTGCTAGAATAAGGTCAATGCGGGTCATGGACCTTAATTGGCCGTTGTGGATGTGGGGACGCATCATGTTTTCAAGCAGTGGGGCATGTTGCAGCAGCGCATCCATTAACCCAAGGGTAGCTTTTAGAATGCGTAGTTCTACGTGACCCTGTGGGGCGTGGGGTGAGGGCGGCCACCGGTCCGTTGGTGAGGTTAGCCAACAGTTCATATCGCTGATTAGGAAAGAATCGGGGGGTAGCGGGAGGGATTTGACCGACGAGAAAAATTCCTGACGCTCTTGTGCACCATTTGGGGCGTAAATGTTGACAATTGTGTGTGCAACATTGGCCCACGAGAAGGTGACAATGAGCACTCAGCCATTTAGGAATGTTTCTGAGGATGTGAATTTGAAAAAATTATATTTCCAAATTAGCACCCCACAGTGCTTCGACCAAAAGGATAGGGATGGTAGGAGCATTGTTTTCCAAGCATCCTCAGAACCTCGTGGACAGTGGGTTTCCTGGATGGCCAGGATATCCACGGGTAAATTATTTTGTAAAAAACTCAGTTTCCTAGCCCGGGATGGGGAGGCCTTGAGTCCAGCGATATTCAGCATCCCTAGAGTGAAGGTTTCCCCCTTCACACCTTAGGTGCGAGGGGTGGGCCCCCTGGCCCACCAGCCTCTTCCAGGTCCCCATGGGCTTTCACAGCAGCGTGGGTATTAGCAGCAATGCTATCAGGGTTTTTGTTAATTTTTGCGGAAAGAGTCGCATTGGCTTTGGCCTTCGCTTTTTGTTTCCCGACGTTGGACGAATTTTTTGCGGTGTGGATAAGTTCAGTGCACCGTCGAGTGGGGCAAAAATTTTTTTTCGGTTGGGATAGGTCCCAAGTCGGTTTCAACTGGGGCTTGGGTGCAGCGATTGGGTGAGATCAAATCTCCCATCGGATCCTCAGATTGAGTGGCCCATTTGGCTTGGGCCTCCCAATCTGATTAGGTGATGGATTCCCAAGTTGCTTCTGCCGTGAAGGTCTCCATGTCCTCCTGGCGTTGTGAGTGTGGGATGGTGGTGGTGGCCTTGGCCGCTTCCTTGGCCGCAGTCCTATGGGCCTGCTTGGCCTTCTTCCGCTCCTGCGGGGAGATGGGCTTTACCAATAGGTAGCAGCCTTGTGCTCCCCACAGGAAGGCCTCTTTGGTGCTTGCGGTTGGTTCATAGTGCGCCTCTCCGCTGGCCATGGCCGCTGAGGGGTGCTCTTGGAATGTAACACCCTCTTTAATGGGGCACGCGTGTGCCTTATGGCCGAATGCATCACAGTGGGTGCAAATGGGGGGCACACTGTCCACGGTTACCCAGAATGGGTGGGTGGTGTGCCCTGCAATGTCAATAAAGGTGGAGTGTGGGATCTGGGTTAGGTCCTTTGCGATCTCCTCAGATGGGGTCAGAACTGCGATGGCTTTGCCGGTGCACAGGTGTGGCATCAGCGTGAAACGTTGCATTTTGAAAGATTGTATTTCGCCGTATATGGCGAGACCATCTTTCAGGTGTTGCTCAAAATGTCACGTTTTACCATAGTAGGCAAAAAGTCAAACGTGAGGAAAATTTGGTTCAATTTTGTCCATCTGGTGCGTTTAGTTTCAATGACCCATTGCCCTTCGGGGAGGTTGACCACTACGCGCACCGCTGCAGCCTCTTCTGCTGCTATTTTGCTTTCAAAACCTAGGTCCAGCCAACCGCACGACATGGAGTGAGGTGCAATGTACACTGTGGTCGGGAAAATTTTGTGTACATCTTCACAAAATTTTTCCCATAGGGCCGTTTTTTGGATGTCCAGATACACACGGACTCCGAATTCCACCGATGAAAGTGGCTGGGAATTTGGCGTATTGATGTACTGGTTGCATCGTGCTTGCCACGCGAGTATCTCCAGGGAAATTGTGACCGCCAGTTTTTTTAAATTTTTTTCTATTCTGCCAGATTCTCCAGGGCGTTTTCGAACGTTAGAGGCTGCGGGCCTTCCGCCTGCTCCTCTTGCTTTGCTTGCCCAACTGCTCCCAGACATGGGCGCAGACTAATCCCCTCTATGAGATTATCAAACTGGATTTAGTCTTGAATTGAATGGGTTGCAAAAGTGTTTGCAACGAGAAAGAAAAGTCCCCTGCTTGTATTTACATCAATAAAACACTAATTAATCAGCTGCATTGCACTAAAGAAAATATTGGTCAGTTCTCTTTATTTTCCTTTCAATAAATTTCTTCCACAAACATTGATTTTTATTTTATTGATTTACTTCTTGCCAAAGTCCTGATGCATTACCCTGATGGCCTGTTGGTCCCTACACCAGATGAGCATTACCATTTTTGATGATTACAATAACTCCCACCATCATCAACTGGATTCAACGTTCAAGACACTTCTGGCAATTTAACCCTCTCATTGCAACTATCCGCCATCAATATACTGGGATCTTGTGGCCTTACATCCACCATTTCCAAGTAAGGATCCACCCCCTGGTCTCATCAGTTGTATTGGACCCACCCACCAGCAACCCTCTAGAAACCATCCCAGTGATACAATCCCCTGCAGAGAGACCCCCAGTGTCTGGGGTTGTTTCCATTTGGTTTATTTTTGTGTTTCTTTTTAACGCTTGTTCTACACCAACGAGTTATGATCTCCCAATTTGCAGCTCCATACAACGTCATATGAGTGGCAATGCCTCTGGCATTCTGGCTTGCTTTTTGGGTGCTCACGCATCTTAACTGGCAGGCCAGTCTAAACTTCTTCTGCTGCTTTCATGACACTGGGCTTTAGGCACCTCACTTGTACTAACCTGGGCGTACCTAGTCTGTACTCAGCGTTGATCTAAGCTGTGCTTAAGGTCAGGAAGGTCCTGCAATTTGACCTTTTGGACTTCCTGCCGCCAGCCTTGTCCCTTCTGTTGGTTCCCTCTATAAGGTGATCTAAATACGACTAAACTCTCTCTTTTTGGGCTCCACCCCCCTCCAGGGGCATTTGCCAAGGAAAAGTTTTTGTTGTCTGGGGACAACTTTATGGCAGCAACGGCTTTGAAAAATTCGATCCTGCAGCTTTAGGGAACGCTTGTGGAATGCTACAATTAGTTCTTGGGCATGGGCACAATCGTGCACTGTGACCCAACTGTTCTCCGCTGCATCAAATCCCACACAAGATACAAGATACTTAAGTCTTCTTCTTACCTGATGAGAGGCCACAATCTCCTACATTCTCTTCTCTGGAGCCCCATCTACAAGATAAGCCTCAGGAGTCTCTGGAGGGGGGGGGCCTCAAACAACATGAGCTTGCTTTCATGGAATACTGAAAATATTTGAAATGAGGAAGGAAGATCCAACTGGTATAAGGCGTGTCTCACCTTTTTGACCATTTGGTTTGGCCCAATCCTCTTTGGTCCCATTTTTTACATGACTGCTTGATTGGGATGTTTTTAGCATTTAGCATCACGAGATCTCTTTCCTTGACTGCTGGTCCAACTTGTCTCTTACCATCAGCGTTCTCCTTGTAAGCCTGCATGGCCACATCTAAATTTGTGCTCACCCCCTGATGTACAAAATTTGATCATCTTTGCAAAGTTCACCACCGCATCCACCTTGGATCAACAAGTGGGCTTCATATTGAAGGCAGGATTGAAGCCATGTTGGCAAAGAAGGGGGAACAATTGATTGATGCATGTTGTGCGTTGTTATAACTGAATTGGGCCATGGGGAGATGAGAAACCCAATATAAATGATCTGCGGCGGTGTAACATCACAAGAACTGTTTATGGCACTTGTTCATTCGTTAAGTCTGACCATCTGATTGTGGGTGATAAGCAGTTGAACGGCAAGTGCAAATCTGAAGAGTCTTACACAACTACATCCACAAGATGGAGGTAAACTGGGGTCCCTGATCACTAATTATTTCTTTAGGGAAACCCATGAAGAGCGAAAACATTAACAAAAAGTTTAGACATTTCAGCCGCAGTGACTGTGGTTCTGCAAGGGATAAAGTGGGCGAACTATGTAAAATGGTCCACCGCCACCATGATAGCATCGTAGCCATAAGATATAGGCAATTCCACAATAAAATCCACCAATAAGGAAGTCCAGGTACCATCATCCTTTTGAACTGATACCAACAACCCCACCAGAGGCTGGCAATTCAGTTTCATTTGGTTGCAGACCAGGCACTCCTTTAAAATACCTGGCAACCTGAGCGGCTAGCCACTTCCAATTGTAAGATCATCATATGAGTTCTAATGTCTTCGCCTTCCCAGTATGGCCAACAGTGATTCCGTCATGATGTTCCCAGATGATTGCCAGGCGAAGTATCTAGCAGGAACCCATAGGAGCCCCTGAAACCACACCATCCCATCCTTTACTGATAGCCTCTGCTGATGTCCTCCTGATTCAATGGACTCTTGGCAAGGACCATAGTATATTCAGCTTACAAAGGCTGAGAAAGAACCACCTTTATGAACATACCTTATTCCTCCGGATTTTCCAGAGGAGCGAGCGCTGGCCCATTGGCCAAGGCGGAGGGAAGTTGAGACACAATCTCACCCGGTTGAATCATCCAATGGGTATTATGCACCTCAACTTCCATAGAATTGGGAGCTAGTGCCGGGTTGCAGCTCAAAGCATCTGCCAAACCATTATCCTTGTCCTTAGTAAACTCATAGGAAAACCCAAATTTGGCTAGGGTCTCATGCCAGTGGGTTCGCCATGGTGTCAAGACATGAGGTGCGTGGTGATACAACAAGGCACAGTGATCTGTACACACACGCAATAGTTGGGATGAGCCATGTAAGTGATGACGCCAATAAGTCAACGCCTCAACCACTACCAATAACTCTTTGTCATAAGCAGCATAGTTTAACTCAGGCAGGGACATCTTCTGAGAATAATATACCATCAGATGATTTATTCAATCTTTGCCTACTGTGTAAAGGCTGTCGCTATGACGAAGTTGGAGACTCTAAGCAACAATAAACTCTTTATTGAGGTCAACATGTCGAAGAATGGAAGTGGACAGCAAAGTACACTTTACTGCTTGGAAGGCATCCTCCAAAATGGGGACCACTGAAGTTATTTTTCCCCACTCGCCTTATATATAAAGGCGCTGCAACTTCAGAAAGGTTTGGTGTGAACAACTTAAGGAACGTATACGTCCCCAAAAAGCTTCTCCATTTTTTAACTGAAGTTGGAGTGGGCCACTCACGAATAGCCTTCTCCTTGTCTGGAGTTATCATGTGCCCTTGGTCAAACATGACGTTTCCCAGAAAGGTGACCTGGGACTTAAATAACTCACACTTGCTGATTTTCGGTGTAAGATTGGCAGCACTCAAACGCTTCACCACCTGCTGAAGGTGTACTGCATGTGACTCATGGTCATGGTAAAATATCAAAATATCATCCATGTAAGCTACCGCACATACCTCAGCAGGTCCCCCAAAGCCACATCAATATGACGTTGAAAGATAGCAGGGCATTTATAAGCCCAAATGGCATAACCCAAGATTGAAAGAAAATTTCTTTTTCTGGTATGGAATGCGGTTAGCCAATCCTGACACTTCTTAATACAGATCTGATTGAACATTTTTAAACAATTCAGCTTGGAGAAGGCGATAGCCTTCTCCACATAGCGTGCAATCTGAAAGTCCAGGGGATGGGATGTAAGTCTGTTACAGTGAAATTGTAGATATTCCCATAATCTACGCATGGGCGTAAGGTACCTTCGGCCTTCTCTACAAAGAGAAGTTGGTAACATACAGGGTTGTTCACTGAAAGTTGCACCTTTGGCTAATTGCTCCTTAACCCATAAATCTAAGGCCACTTCCTCCCATACCATCAAAATATAAATTGGGAAAGATATACGCAACAAATAAACGGTGAGCTTGAACTCTCAATCAAACTCTGAATGACCTGGTAGTGCATTAGCTGAAGCCGCATCAAACGAAGATTCCAACCCTTCCAAACAGGAAGATATTAGAACCTCCACAGAGGGCTTCAGCAACGGGGAAAGACTGAGAGTGTGAATATTGGGCTAGTAGGCAAATTTCCCTGAGAGTTCGCTTCAGTCAAAGAGTAAACTGATTCATGAACATTCTTTAAAGTTAAGGGCAAAGGTATTTTCTTTAAAATTAGTCCTGACGTCAAACTTAAGCCACCACTCTACACTAAAAAGATGGGGTACAAGAAGTTTCTGATAGCTTGGAAGTGGTTGGACAAATGATAGGTGCCAACTTGATAGTCTATTAACACCATGATATTCAGCGTGGGGATATCTTGAGAAGCCCCTTCTCTAACCATACCACCTGGCAATTAACTCAGCTCAAGTTAGTTGGAAAGGTATTGGTCCATAAAATTCTAAAAGCTCCAGTACTCACCAAAATAGAAGTGCTGATTTTCTCTGAAAGGGGATGAAAGGGTAACAGTCTTTAAAAAATAACCCGAATTATCTTTATTTATAGCAGAAAGTGCCAACACTTCACCACCAAACTCTTCTTCAGGGTTGTACATATCCCCAGGATACGTCTTTAAATCATAAAATGGAGAGGGATAGTTGATCACTCTTACTACTGAGGCCACATATCCCACCATATCTTCAGCAGCTGCATAAACGTTTTTATAATTTATTTGTAACAATTTCTCCACCTCCTAGGTTCTACGGATCATGGATGTAGTCAAACGTGAGTTCTTTGGAGTGATCTGATACACTGAAATGGGGTCCATATCTAAGCCATATGGGTAGAGACATGACTCATTAGTATTTAGGGAAACGTCATTATAAAATGTGTATTTGGTCATAAATGACCCTATTCCCATTTTGGCAATGGGTTGTCTGGCATTAGCCAAGGCCTACACCACCAGGCCCTTCATTTATGATTCTTCCTGCATCATCCAAAAACAGTGCCTAGGAAAAATGATTTTTGGCGCAAATTTTATTAAATTCAGTGGAAACTCAGGGAATCACAACTCTCAGATTGTAAAGCGTCCGTATTCACCAGGTACAGGAAAGAAGGGTGAGTACTTTCTGGTTGTAGGTGGCAAGAATAACACCAGAATGCTCCAACCATCGGCAAAATGCAAAAACAGTGGTGAGCCCCACTGCAGCCAGGGCAACCAGCTGGCGCCTACTGTGTTCACTTCATGAAAGTCTCACACGAATAAAAGTTTGTGCATGTAGAGATAAGTGGATGGTCATCTAATGTCAAGAGAGTATCTATAACTCTCCAGTTCCTATCTTGGCAGTGCATGAAGCGCTGGACCAAAGCAAGGGAACTCGTCATTAAATTGAACATAAAAATAGACCAGCAGAGGGAGTTGGAGCTAAGGAGTCATAGGGCAAGGGTGTTGAGCACCGTGAAAGTAATAGTAACTCGAGCAATCTTCAGAACTTGGCCGTGGCCCAAAGTCTGTTACTAACCAAGTTTGGTATAGGGGTAGAGTGCAATGGTGACTGAGTTTGGAGGGAATCTGGTAGTCTCAGTGGTGTAACCGCGGCTGTAATAATTTTAAAGAAAACAAATTTGCTAACACGTCACAAGACTTCCTCAAAGTGGTCCGCACACAGGTGTGCCCAAGTTAACATAAAAAACGTAAAATGAATATGGGGCTTATTGGGAAAGATGACAAAGAGAAACGTTGGTCTTGAGCAAAGATACTTAAGCCAACTCAGGTGAGTTTTGGTCAGTGGAAGTGATACCAAGCCTTGGTGCACCAATAGGCGCATGCTTCCATCTGAAAGGGTCACATACCTTGAAATTGACTTTACTTGAGTAATCAACTGAAGTTGGACCTGACCAAACTCACAATTTCATAAATGGAATAGGTTTTGAACCCTCGTTTCTCAATTGACTGAATTGACCCATCATCATATAATTCAAAACCCACTATTTTAGCCCTAGAGCTGAGGCAGGGGCTGGGCTTTAGGCACCTCACTTGTACCAACCTGGGCGTACCTAGTCTGTGCTCAGCGTTGATCTAAGGTGTGCTTAAGGTCAGAAAGGTCCTGCAATTTGACCTTTTGGACCTCCTGCCTCCCAATCTTGTCCCTGCTGTTGGTGCCTTTATAAGGTCATGTAAACATGACAAACCAGGCATGCTATACGGTTTTCTTAATAAAACAGATTGAGGTATGGATATTAGTTAAAGCCCCTTGTCATCTAACAGCTGCTAAATTAGCCACCCATAGACTATAGTAGCAAATTGTATTTGATTATCTGTTCCTAATTGTCAGATAACTGGTGTACCAAGGGAACTCAGGCTTTCATCATGGATGATTTAGCAAATTAACCCAGAATGTCAGGCTGCATGAATTAAATTCTGATAAGATGGGTTTCATGGAGAATGTTGATAATAATAAGACTGGGCTTGAAAACAGGATGATTGAACACTCAAAGCACCAGCTAGAATACCTCTGATACAGATATCTATATTATGGAATGAAAGAAACAAAAGTAACTGTTGGGACTGAGGAAGTATGAAGGTCAGTCCTTTGAAGCTAGCCAAGGTGGATGTCGCGAAATTGACCTTGGGCTCCGCTAGTGTGCCAGGCCAACCAGTATGAAGACTGGTTGACCCTTTGCTGTTTCGCCTTCATTGGCATACCAACCCCTACAAGTCCACGTCCAACCTACCAACTAACCACCAACAGCTTCGCCTTTAGCCCCAGGTGTCCTTGGCGTGTGCCCCGGAAAGTCCTGCCCCCTTCCTGGGCGGCTCAGGCACTCCTGCGCTGCCCCACCCTCGTGGCCCTTCACCAACCCATCTGGGCATGCCCCAGCAAGTCCATACCCCTTCTTGGGTGGCTATGGTACCTCCCGCACTGCACCCCGCTAGGGTTGGTGGCTTGTCAGCTCATCCGCTGGTCGCCAGCTGGCCAGGTTCCCGCTGGTTCCTCATAGAGAGGAGGTATGAAAGCTGGCAGCGCTGGCCACTCCAGGCGTGATCTCCCGCGCCTTCGGGGATCTCCTATACTATCTCCCCACTCTAGTCGTACCAAGCTACTTCAAACAAACAGGAAAGATGGTAAACGAGAGATTCTTAATAAGAGGGAATGAACGACTATTTATAATAATTTAAGGGCTACTGCGCCCAAGTTCTCTTTGGCCAATCAACTACCAGAAAACCCATTGGCCTCTTGATGCCAAAACTCTCTATCAGATCAGAAACTCTATTCATTCATACTCATTGAGATTCCCTCCAGATTTGCTCACTGATCACTGAATATAAATTAGGTCAATCCATCCTCAGCATAAGTCGCTGGTCAATCATATATAAGCTCATAAATAAATAGGAATTTGAGCATCCTTGGCATGAGTCACCGGTGCTCTGAATTAGTTGGTGGAACCATTTTGGATGATTCATAACAGATTCATCAGCTTTCTGCTGAAACTTCTACAACAATATTCAGTTGGCATTTTTGCAGTGAACGCAGCTCCCTCTGAACCTAAACTCAATTAAACATATAACATTAAATAGTATCAAACTAGGCTATTTGCCAGTAATTACGCCTGGCTAACTGAAACCCCTAATTTAGATACTATTGGAAGGATTCATCTGGTTAAAATCCCAACAGGGGACAATTGGCAGAGTAAGTTGTACTTAACCTAGACGGGGTCATAGATCCTAAGATAATGAACTTTTACTAAAAAGAGCCTAAAATTAGGTAGAGAATTAAATCTTATTTTAATGAGTAAATGATTTACACCTTAGATAGTGATAGGAAAATAAGGGATAAGATAAGGATAGAAGGAACAATCAGAGCAAGCCCTATTGGAACTGTGAGCAGATTAGGAAATATTATCCTAAATATTTTAGAGGTTAAAGGGAAGTAGGCAACATATAAAGGTACACATAAAATAAGGCGAAGTTGGAGATAAGGTTAAAAAATTAAAATAGGGATTCATTCCCTACAGGAAAGAATAATAGTTGAGATAGGGCGTCTTAACTTGAAATATTGACTAGTTGAGCACTTTAATAGCAATTTATCTTGAATTCATCAGTTTAAAATTTAGTGAATATTAATTGGATTTGACCAATGCTAAATAACTAGAAAGTAATAATATTTTTGGCCTTTGGCCCATCAAAAGTTTCAATCACTAAAGTAATTATAGTAAATATGAATCAAGATTGTCTAAAATAAATAATAATTCAGAAGCCCCAAGTTGAAGCTTCATCCAAACTATTGAGAATCCTGACAGAAACCTTATACATCAGCCAGGAATTCCAAAAGGGCTATCATAGCCACCAGATGTTCAGTGAACCTCTTAAACTCACAAAAATTATTTGTTTTAAGGATTTTTTATTCAACTAAAATAGCTAAAAAGGGAAAAATGGAGTTACAGCAGATCCTTTCAGGGTCCACTGCCTTATAGCCTCACTAACATAGGGTATGAAAAACAAATGCATCTGCTGTCAGAATAATTTTATGATTCAACTATAGTAGATAAACATTACAAAATCTTCATGACACAAGATCATACTCATCCTGGCCAGCTAACTTAGGCTTGACTTTTGTCACCAAATTATATCCCCTGACATGATTCCACTTGGTGGATTAGCAATGCTTTGTCTGATGAGTGAATGGGTGCACCCATAACCAAGCACATATGGGCAGTCCCATAAAGAAGGGAAGAATTTTATTGTATCATACCTGTCAGGGATGAGCTCATGATTGCTAGTGATAGATGAGAATGGTGTTTAGGGATTTCAAAGCTAAACATTAATCAATTGGTTTTAATTTTACTGAAGATCAATTTAAAATTTATTAAATGGACTTACTTTAGTGGAGACAACCTCTTGAGGGGAGAATCACTACAACCCTCTGTTGGTGATGGCTCTTAGTCACTTCCACTTCCCAACACACACTCCAAAATTTCTGGACTAAATAATGGGTGGTTGGAATGGGGGAGAGGCATGATTTTTGTTATTACATCATAACCCACCTCTCATCTACCACCTGTGCTAAGTTGCCCATGGCAACAAGAGAGATGGCCGCTGGCTTCCTTTCCTTCTTGGTATGACATAGGAATTCTTATCATTAAACCGCAGGGGTTTTCTCCAATACTTAAAATGGGGAAGAGTATAAGGTTTTACACAAAAGCAATAAGCCAGGTGATGCCTTCTTCCCTTTTCTTATAATAATTTTTTGGGTTTTGTTGTTCTATAAAGGTTGGTACCTTCAAAGGATACTAAATTATTAGTTAAATGTAGCTCTAGCGGGAATTTCTTAGGGATGCTGTGCTCCTAAAGCAATATCTCAATGGAAATACGCCATTGAGGCTACTCTTTTCGCTTTTAGCAGGTAAGATCTCTGTAAAACAAGAAGTAAAATCTTTAGTATAAGTAGTAAAACTGAAACTTTCCAAGCCAAATTACACGAATTTATAAAAAAATTGAATTCACCCATTGTAGTTTTGCTCCAATGTCCTAGGATTCTCTGATGGCTGCTCCAGCGTGGGGCAGCGGCAAAACTCCCCCGCCATTTTCCGTCTGGCAGGAAAACGCGCTAGGACTGGTTCACCCAGTCATTCCAAATCTATGGGCCAATTCGTTCTGCCCAAGGACCTGGACGCCCACCATGCTCATACCCAAGCAGTACCACGCTGCCCCCTAGTGCTCCCCTGGAGCAACATGCGCTATGGCCTAAGGGTCAAATATGGGAAACTATTTTCATACTACAACCAAGCCATTATCAAAATGGCACAGGAGGTGATGACACCCGCTGGCTTTATTGATTTCTGCCCCTACAAGGGGTATTCTGACCTCAGCTTGAAAGCGAAGCTGATGCTGCCACTGCAGCAACTGTGCCCCTGGTATTCCAGGGCACCCCTCTCCCCACAACTTGGACTCAGCTCCCAGCAGAAACCACTTTGGTGGTCCAGTTTTCTGGCCTACCCACCCACCTCCCCCTGAAGTGCTCCACCAGGAGCTGATGGACGATTTGGCAGCCTATGGCTCCAATCACATCTTACAACTTGTGGTCCCAAATGGGGCCACACGACTTTCTGGGCCTCAGGCATATGCCACAATAAGCCCTGAATTTAAAAAATTGCGGTGGCAATTCCATCGCATACTGTTATTCCCCTAGCACCTGACCATTCATTTTGGGCCCGCGTCAAGGGCGGGCGGATGATCTGTCCATCATGTTTCAAGTTAGACCACTCAAAACGCAAAAACCCTACTCAACCATTTCAGGCAGATTGGATGACTCATCCACCAACCTCCAATTTGCTACCCACCCTGTACAATTTCAGGCATGGGGCACAATCCTACCTCCTCCATCCCCAAAGCCTGTTGCTGCAGCTACACCTGCAGCCACCAATCAGTCTCCTTCTCACCCCATTGCCATAAGATAATTCCTCTAATCAAGCATTGGATTGGATCTTAGTTTTATCCCATGCTTCCACAAATGAATTGAACAAACCTCAACTGTACGCTGATTCCCAATCCAATTCAACTAAAACCCAAGGGAATTATTGGCTGAAATTGACGTATCAGGTAAGTTCATTGAAGAACCATCTCTGCAGATTGAGCGTTTTATTAAATCAGAATGGGACGCCAAATACCCCCATCAACTTTATAACCCAAAGCCAAACGCCGAACAGCTTGCAGTGATCACCAGCTTGCACCAGAAGCAGCTGCAACACCAGATTGTCATCCCCTTTGCAAAGCTGTCGCCAAATCAGTGGCGATGCTCGCAGGAGGAATTTCACCTCATGTTATCCCCGCAACCTTAACCAAAAAAAGCAAAATATTGGTGAACAAGTATTACAAAAACGCAAACGATGCTATCCAGAAAGTGGCAACTATAGCATGGAATCCAAAAGAAAAAATAACCCAAACCAACATTGCCACGTTTGTTTAATTCCCAGATACCTGAATTAAAGATGAAAAAGCTTTAAAAAAATATATCAGTGCCTTTTACCTAGCTGGCAATTTCCATGAAATTCTGATTATAAGAGATACTGAACCACATACCACAGATGCCCAAACGCCATTAATGACGGCCATGACATGCACTCTACTATGGGAGTAAGAAGCTGTTGCCAAAGAGACTCTGAAGACGAGCCCCCTGACCCCCCTCCCCTTCCACCATGGAGGGATAAGCAGTTTCCGCTGCCCACCTGGTTGGTTGTTTATCAATTAGTTAATTCAATCTGCTCATTAGGGCGTTTTGTTTGAACCAAGTAGTTATTTTAGTTCTTAGTTAGTTTTAGTTTCAGTAATGTCCATCCCCTGGTCGGCTTGCCTCAAATAAATATAAAAACATGATTATATGGGAGATCATGGAGTTATTCTCAGAAATGTCAAAGGCTTTCTGAGTTAAGATCTATACTCATTACCGTTGGGGATTCTGTGGCATTCTGGTCAAATCTATCAAACAGGATTTGATCCTTGCATAGATCAGGTTTGAACCCTGATATTAGGGGGCTTCAGTTGAGTAATATTTGATTGCACAAGTTGGGTTGAACCCCAATATCAGAAGGTCTTGAATTTAGTCAGGGTTTATCCTCAATAAAAGTTTCGTCTATTCATATCAGTTTAATTCCCTTCATCTGATACACATGAATCTTTGATTTGGGTAGAAATCCCAACAACAATGGCCATACATCTCCATAGGCAATGGGCTGATAACATTAATATTAACCATAGAAAATGGATTCATGGGACTCGTGACCTGGTGTTGGTATATCAGATTTATAGGCTTCTGGTTAGCACATGTGAAGCAGGTAACAATGACGTCTAGGATAGTCTCAAGCATCCCATCCCTATAGCAATATCTCTCAGCCATTGGTGGCTCTTACTTATCGCGCCATGGCCTATGGTCATGAGCGCCTCCAGGGGGACTTCATTCTCGTGGAAGGTCAGACATGCAGTAGCCAAGACGTACCAACTTGTTTATACATAATAGTCCATTATCAACCCAAGTATGTTATTCCATTTTCTCTATCTGGTGTTTGATCTTTAGAGCTTCTCAACTCTAGTCTTCCAGACTTACAATAAATTTATAGATCTGATCCTCTTCAGAAGAATAGAGAGTTATTATGGGAAGCTGGGATAATCCGTCAGCGTTTTGATGCACCATGCTGGCATGGTTGGTAACTGAGAAGACATAACTCTAGAGTAAATAAGCCCACCAGGACAATCATCCATCAGGATCTTTCATCTTTTGTAGCCACCGTAGGAGCATGATCCATCACTATGGTAAATGGTTTCCATAAAAGAAGGGATGAAAGTATTTGATGGCTAACTGGAAAACCAGGAACTCACATTCAGTTATGCTGTAGTTTCTTTCCGATCAAGTTAAGGTCTTACTGAAGTAAGTGATAGGGTGATCAATTGATTCACATCAAGCTGAGCCATAATAGCCCCCACTTCCATGTCGCTAGTGTCAGTAAAGAGGATGAAAGGTTTGTCAAGCTTGGGGTGCACTAGTATAGGAGCGGTAGTGAGAGGCTTGGTTAGAACATCAAAGGCCTGCTGTTATGATTTTCTCCCATCAAAACATGTCTATTTATGCTGTATATAGGTTAGCGGTTCAGAAAGTTTAACAAAATGAGGAATAAATTGTCAGTAATAACTGAACATTCTGAGAGACCTGTATATAACATAAAATGTTTAGCTGAATCATTTTTTGATAGCAATCACCTTGTCGGGTAGTGGCGAGATTCCCTCTTAGGTAACCTTATGTATGAGGAACTCCATTTTGGTCTGGAAGAACTGGCATTTGGCGGGCTTCAATTTCAATGAAGCAGAGCAAAGACATTCAAACATGTCCTTTAGATGAGCTAGATGGTGACTAAACATCCAGAAAAATACTGTCACGTCATCCAAATAAAACAGTACACACAACATCTTCAAAACTCCAGTAGGCAGTCCATAACTCTTTAAAAAGTGGCTGAGCATTGCATAGTCCTTGAGGCATTGAGTGGGCTCAAATAACCCTTCAATCACTATATGGGCATACTTCTCCCTATCCTCTGGCGCAAGCTCAATCTGCCAATACTCACTGGCGAGATCCATTGCTGATAAAAAATGGGATCCAGCCAAAAGTTATAGGGAATCACCAATTTTGGGTAGAGGGTAAATGTCCTTTAAAGTGATGGCATTCAGCCGATGGTAACTCATTACCACCTGGTGTCCCCCATAATTCTTCCTTACAAGCAACGGTGAGGCCCAGGGACTTTGAGACAGTTTTAGCAATCTGGCATCTAAGTGTTGCTTTAGTTCTTTCATAAACCTGGGCTTTATCAACCTTAGACTTCTGGTAAGCTCAAGCGTGGATTGGAGGGGCGTCACTGGTAAGTATCCTGTGTTGCACCTTTTTCATCATTCCAAAATCGTCTGACTCCATGTAAAATATTGGCATACTCCTCAATCAAGGCATCCGCCTGTTGTTTCTCAGAGATGAGGGTTTCACCTATCTCTACTTCAACTTGGGCTATTGTAGCACTTTCATCATTGCCTAAGTCATACAATGTTCCACAACCACAGATGGACTCACTTGATTAGAAAAAGAGTCTAAACATAAGCACTAGAATGGTTTTGAGTTATATGCATTGGTTAATCCGTAAACTTAACCATCAAGATAGTTAAAAGGACTTAGTAAGCTGGATTTAGAACCTCAGGACAAGTAAGAGGCTCCCAAATAGCTGGATTAGGATCTCCACGAATCTCCAGTAGATGGTCCAGCGGCATTATAATCTGGAGCCCAGTGTCACCGAGAAAACTGTGACTTTGGAGGTATGTTACATGGCTAATTGTATACATAGACATCCCTTCCTGAGCTTCTGCCCTGGGAGGTGGTAATTTGGCTTTTGGTCCAACTAATCGGTATTCTAGGAGTTTGATGTGGTTTGGGTGCTCCAATAAGCAACTCTTAGGCTTTTCTCCATTTTCTTTTATAATATCCTTTACAACTAAGGTGTTTTAGTACCCTAAATAAAAAATTATAGGTCTTATGACTTATTTGGGTAAAATCAACCAGTATTAGTGTGCCAATAATAATGTCATATCCATCATTCCTACCACAATTTATAGGTTGGGAACTACCAAGGACCCAAATCGAGCGGCAGGGCCAAGTGGGCGCCTAGGGAGCAAGTTTGATGCGGTCCCCCAGTCCTGTAATGTACTGAGTTTTTCTGATATGGAATGACTTTTATCCATTTTACTAGTTGTGAAGATATGCCGTTAACTGGAGACCCAGTATTGATTATGGCTACAACCTTCACTTTATTAATGATTACTTCTACATGAGTGACTTTAGTAAAAAAATTAAAGATTGAGTAAATTAAATTTCCTGGAGGATGAGGGCCAGAAAGAGCAGAGTAAGAAGAAGTTAAACCTTTTTTTATTATAAGCAAGTCTGGCACCTCCAATTTGTCAGTCTTGTATAGCAAGTAACATTTAACATGCGGGCAGCATTAGGTTGAGATTGAGGCGTGGAATCATCAGCAGAGGGTGCCTCACGCCCTAAGCTGACTCCACTTTTCCTGACGCATCAGCTTGATTTTTCCAACAGGAGCTTTCTTGATGGGAGAAGATTTCACAATAGATGCAAGGGTCACGATGGGGTTTAGATCTCTGGGATCATACAATAGCATAAATTTGGGGTTGGTTTTTCTTATTCTCTTATTGGCGTACTCCCAATTTGGGCAACTCCAATATGGACTCCTTAATATCAAGAATAGAATTGTAAATCTTTTTGTTATTATTGAAATAGAGCATAAGATTGGTACTGTGCTGATATGCTGAGAGAATGGCTGCAATAGCATCATCTAGGTTAACTTAATTGCAAGATGAAAGGAAATGAGCTTCATAATACATAGATTAGATTTATTCGAGGTATGCTGACCAGGGGACAGACAGTACTGATCACAACACTCAAAACGGCAAAACAAACTACTAACCAGGTGGGAAGCAGAAACTGCTTAACCCACCATGGCAGAGGGTGAGGAGGGGTCGGGGGGTTGGATTTCAGAAAGACCCACCTCGATCAAGGGGTGTTGGTTACAGTACCGGATCAGAGCAGAGAGCCAGGGCGTTGGGGCATCTGCATAGTGGGGGCTGAGGTCAGCGTAGTAGGAGTTTTCCACTTCTGCATCAAGATAATGATGGGAAAGTGTTTCAACAAAAGCTGCGAGGAGAACTTCAGCTTCTTTGCGGGCTTCAGGAAGTTGGGTGAAAAGGGAGATACTGTGGCGGGTGATTTTGGCTGAGGGGTTGAATGAAGCAAGCGTTGCGACATTCATAACAGCGATTTCAGCATCATCAAATAGTTTTGAGATGTCACTGCAGGGAGATTCAGGGAAGTTGGGGGGAAGAAGATGGTGGGCAGGCCATGCTGGAGCTGAGCCACTGACTGGGCCACCGCGGTGCGTAGTTTTGGGCAATGAGGAGAGGCCACCGCAGCTAAGGCGAGCTGGTGGTCACTTTGGAAGGGGGCTGTATTGGGTAGAGGAGCGAAATGGCGAGGGGTAGGGGTTTCATCCAAGTTGGGAAGAAAAATTCTGCCCAACCATAATCACCATGGCAGAGAGTTTGACCTGTATGCTTACTAATGAGGATATTACCTGATTCGTCAGTTTCAGCCAATAGATCCCATGGATTTTGGTTCACTGGAATAGTAGCATTTAAATTTGAGTGGGTAGGATTGGGCGAATGGGCAGCTGCTTGGGTGTGAATGTTGGTCCAAGCATTGCTCTGATTGGCTGGCTTAGATTTAGGTGGGAGAGTGAGGATGGAGGTTTTGGGTGGGGCTGATTTTCCATGTGGGCCCACTGAACGAGATTGGAGGGTGGGAGGGGCAGCAAAGTGCCCCATACTGAACCTCCAGAGGGGGGGCTCAGAAGTTGCATCAGCGGATTTGGCCTTAGGACACGCTCTTTTTGCATGGTCGATGCCAAAGCAGAGGGAACAAATCTGCCTACCATTATCGACCCGAGCCCAAAAGAAATGATCTGGCGCTGCAGCCACACTAGCGCGGGGTGGGATTTGTTGGGCTATGGTAGGGTGGTGTGGTATGATGGTGGCTGTTGCACGAGGAGCAGCAAGGCGTTCTGCACCAGATGGAATGGCAAAGATGAGGTTGGGCTGAGTGCCATAAGCCATGAGCCCCGCGACCAACTGGTCATAGAAAACCTGGGGTGGAAGGTGGGATGGGAGATTTGCAAAGGATACCACTAGCGTGGTGTCTGAAGGGAGGCGAGTACAGGTTGTGGGAATGGGGGTTTTTTTATAAATTAGAGGAGTTTGTGCTGCCGCTTCAGCATCCTCCTCAGATTGGAACCCAACGTCAAAGTAGCCCTTAAAAGGGCGGAAGTCTATAAAGCCAGCTGGCGCAAAGGCTGTAGTGGCTAGGTCAATAATTGCCTTATTGGCATATGGGAACAAACGCCCATAGTCCACTCTGAGGCAATAGCGGATAGCAGAGCGAGGGAGGGCGAGAGGATGGGGGCGAGAAGGGTGGACGCGCGCCAGGTGGAGCGCTAAGTCCCGTGGGGGGACAAAACGGTTGGAAGCAGTGGGCGGGCTGTTTGAACCTGTCCGAACGCGCTTGCCTGCAGGGCAGAAAACGCTAGGTGGGGGTGCACTGCTACCCCACACTGGGGTGGCAGGCGGCAGAGCCAAGGACATCAAAGAATAGGTTTTTGGGCAGATGGCTGTAGATAAATAAACTTAAATTTAAAATCGCTCAAAAGTGACTTTGAGCGGTTAAAGAGAGTTTTTGAGCTTCATAATACAATTATTCAGCAAATTTGATGTTAGTTTCCCTGCATCTAGGGAGGATCCGCATGAAGGCCTGTTTATGATTAGAAAGGGAGAGGTTACTTCTTTAAATCTAAATTTATTGCGGGGAAGGCTGACCATGGGACAGATACTTCCGAATATGACTCAGATGAGACAAAACTTAGTACCAGGGGAGGCACCCCAGAGAAGTGATGCTATCTCTTGTTGCCTGCGGGAACGCCACTTATGGGAAGGGGGAGGGAACGTGTGTAGGGGACGTAGCCACTATTGAGCACATGTGGAGGAAGGGGTCTGATTTGATGAACCAGACTGGGAACCAGGAGGAGACAAGCTGTCGGTGACGCGGTGGGAGATATCCAAACATCCACGCTTGAAAGTGATCCACCAAATGAGACTGGAATCTGTGGACAGCTTCAGGGAGGGTGGGGATGGATCCAGAGATGGCATCCAAGACAATCGTGTGGATAGTCCACATGGCTATTGCAACCACTAGAGCACGGAGGGAGGGTGGGAGGGGGAGGCCATTGATGAAGCAAACATATCTCTTGACAGACTGAAGGGATGTGTTTGATCCTGGCCTAGCAGACGTTGGACTTCGCGCCATATTACTTTAGAGGTGGGGCACTTCTCCAGGCGGTGAAACAGCGTTCCATACTGGCCACACACGACACAGGATGAGTGTAAAGCATTAGAGCGCTCAGCTGTACGATACACCTGCCTCAGGCAGCGCCACACATGGGAGCGGACTTGAGGCTGCAACAGAGGATGGTGTGCGTATTTCCAGATAGTCTTTTGGGTCTCAGTGGAATAAGGGATGTCTATCATTTCCATGTAGTCCACCCTGGATAGGACTTGGGGTCGAATGGGGATCACGCCATCATGGATGGATAGCCCCTGTACCTCTTGTGTGAACTGAGGAGAGGGGCGGCCTCTTCGGGTTGTATGTCCACTAATATGAATTCTCCACTCCGCGCTTCGCATGGAGAGTAGGATTCGTTTGTAGTGGGTTTTGGTCCCGTGAGGACCTGTAGCTGATGTGTGTGATGCGAGGTATTTCATCAGGGAGTGGGGGTTTGATGGATTGTTGAGGCCCAAGGCTCTGGAGAAGTTGGAGCAGGCCGCGCGGGACCAGTGTTGGGATGGGAGTGTAGGAGCAGTGATGGCCGCAATCCAGGTGCCCAGGATCTTGGCGGCATGGGCTTTGAAGTCAAGTAGGCCCATGCCACCATGATGATGAGGGCCAAACATGACCTCTAGCCGTACTGGTGGAGGGCGGCCTGACCAAAGCCAACCTTGTAGCAAAGCATACAGGGATTTGAAGAAGCTTGGGGAGAAGGGGATGGCGTGGGCTCCGAACCAGACTTTGGATAGGAGCATAGAGTTGGCAAGAACAATCCTGCCAGTGAGGGTAGTAAGGTGGGCTCTGAGAGAGGCGATTCGCTTCGTCACGTTGTCCAGTATATGGCACTCCATTACTGCTGACACGTAACCACCTGCCTCCAACCACACGCCCAGATGGCGTACCGGTCCTATGGTAGGTCGTGGCACAAAGGGGAGCACCAGTGGAGCGGTGTGTTTTGAGTTAGTAAGGCGTGGACGTGGGCGAGCAGATGGGCCGGGTTGGGAACTACTTGCTGGGGCCCAGCAGTTCTGAAACCGACCAAGGAGGATGATTTCGGTTTTGGAGGCATTCAGTGCCGCGTTGCTTACCCGTTAATATTCCTGGATGAGGGCTTCAAGCGCACGTGCATCCTTGTTATTAGACACCCCCACCACGCAATCATCTGCAAATGCCATCATCTTGACTGGGGTTTGGCCTGGCACATGGACCCCAATGAGTTGGGCATTCACATTTCGCAGTAGTGGGTCAAGGCTGAAGTTGTATAAGAGTGGGCTCAGGGGTCCCCTTGTCGCAGGCCCCTTTGAGGACAGACTACTTCCATTAGGAAACCTGGGCCACGCACTGCCATTGTTGCAGATTCCGTGAGCAGCATCAACCAGTTAATGAAGCGGGGAGGTAGGCGGAATTGTTGGAGGCAGGCCCTAAGGTATTCCCAGTTTACTCTATCATAGGCCTTTTGTTGGTCCAAGAATACAAGTGCCCCAGAGGCTGTGGACTGACACACATTAGCCACAGAGTGCACGTTATCCCAAATCAACCTTCTGGGGATGAAACTGAATTGTTCTGGGGAGATGGTGGCAGATGCTACAGTCCCTAAATGGTTAGCCATGATTTTTGTTAAAATTTTGGTGTCTGTGTTTGTTAGAGAAATGGGGCGCCAGTTGGCTAAGTCTAGCCTATCCCCTTTCTTGAAGAGTGTGACCATAAAGGCCTCATGTCCTCCTGGTAGGAGGCGCGTTTCCAACAGGCTTTGGTTGAGTGAGGCTAGCAGCAATGGGGATATATATTTAAAATATTTTTTGTAGAACTCATATGGAATGCCATCTGGGCCTGGGCATTTTTGGTTTGGCGCACTGTGAATGGTAGTCCATAATTCGTTTGGAGTAATTAAATTCATTAATTCTTGGGTATTGGAGAATGGTGCGGATATGAGCTCTGTCAAGAAATTCCGCCATTTCAGCCAGCTGAATTGGTTTGGCTCGGTATAACTCAGAGTAATATCTTTGCGTTTTGATTGCCACTTTGGCCAGTGTGTCCACAATAGAATTATCCGATATTCGCACCTGTGTGCAGGCCACGCTCTGGAGTGGTACAAAAATTTTTTTGAAGAAGTATGCGGTGCACTTGTCACCTTTAGTGATGCATGTGGCCCTGTATTGGACACAAACCCAATATTTGTGTTGGATTTTAAGTGCGTTGAGGTGGGCGGCTGCCTCCGCACACTTCTGGCCCCATGCAAGGCTATATCCTGAGGCTGGAATGTTGGACTCCAAGTGGGCCAATTCCGCCAGTGCACGCGATATAACCGCTGATGTGGCTCGTGAGCATCTGGATGAGAGATGGCGATAGTGGCGGATGGTGTCTTCTTTGAAAGTTGCCCATGTGGAAATGGGGTCCATGCAAAACGGTGCAACAAATGAGTTTGCCAAAGTTGCCTCTTCCACCCACATGGAAAATCCTGGTGACGCGAGCTCTGGGGGGCGGATTTTGCACCAATGTGGGGCCTTTGCAACTGTGACGGGTAAGTGGTATGTTATTGAGACCAGTCGGTGGTCGGAGAATTCCATTTTTGTTGTTTTGAAGTGGGAGATATGGGGTTGGAATTTCGCCGGTGCTAGAATAAGGTCAATGCGGGTCATGGACCTTAATTGGCCGTTGTGGATGTGGGGACGCATCATGTTTTCAAGCAGTGGGGCATGTCGCAGCAGCGCATCCATTAACCCAAGGGTAGCTTTTAGAATGCGTAGTTCTAAATGACCCTGTGGGGCCTGGGGTGAGGGCGGCCACCAGTCCGTTGGTGAGGTTAGCCAACAGTTCATATCGCTGATTAGGAAAGAATTGGGGGGTAGTGGGAGGGATTTGACCGATGAGAAAAATTCCTGACGCTCTTGTGCACCGTTTGGGGCGTAAATGTTGACGATTGTGTATGCAACATTGGCCCATGAGAAGGTGACAACGAGCACTTGGCCATTTAGGAATGTTTCTGAAGATGTAAATTTGAAATTTTTTTTTCCAAATTAGCACCCCACAGTGCTTTGACCAAAAGGATAGGGATGGTAGGAGCATTGTTTTCCAAGCTTCCTCGGAACCTCATGGACAGTGGGACTCCTGGATGGCCAGGATATCCATGGGTAAATTGTTTTGTAAAAAACTCAGTTTCCTAGCCCAGGATGGGGAGGCCTTGAGTCCGGCGATATTCAGCATCCCTAGAGTGAAGGTTTCCCCCATTGCACCTTAGGTGTGAGGGGTGGGACCCCGGGCCCACCAGCCTCTTCCAGGTCCCCACAGGCTTTCACAGCAGCGCGGGTATTAGCAGTAACGCTATCAGGGTTTTTGTTAATTTTTACAGAAAGAGTTGCATTAGCTTTGGCCTTCACTTTTTGTTTTCCCAACGTCGGACGAATTTTTTGCGGTGCGGATAAGTTCAGTGCACCGTCGAGTGGGGCAAAATTTTTTTTTTTTTGGTTGGGATAGGTCCTGAGTCAGTTTCAACCAGGGCTTGGGTGCAGCAATTGGGTGAAATCGAATCTCCCATTGGATCCTCGGATTGAGTGGCCCATTTGGCATGGGCCTCCCAATCTGATTGGGTGATGGATTCCCAAGTTGCTTCTGCCACGAAGGTCTCCATGTCCTCCTGGCATTGTGAGTGAGGGATGGTGGTGGTGGCCTTGGCCACTTCCTTGGCCGCGGTCCTATGGGCCTGCTTGGCCTTCTTCCACTCCTGCGAGGAGATGGGCTTTACCAATAGGTAGCAGCCTTGTGCTCCCCACGGGAAAGCCTCCTTGGTGCTTGCGGTTGGTTCGTAGTGCGCCTCTCCGCTGGCCATGGCCACTGAGGGGTGCTCTTGGAATGTGACGCCCTCTCTGATGGGGCATGCATGCGCCTTATGGCTGAACGCGTCACAGTGGGTGCAAATGGGGGGCGCGCTGTCCACGGTTACCTGGAATGGGTGGGTGGTGTGCCCTGCGATGTCAATAAAGGTGGAGTGCGGGATCTGGGTTAGGTCCTTCGCGATCTCCTCGGTTGGGGTCAGAACTGCAATGGCTTTGCTGGTGCACAGGTGTGGCATCAGCGTGAAACGTTGCATTTTGAAAGATTGTATTTTGCCATATATGGCGAGACCATCTTTCAGGTGTTGCTCCAAAATGTCACGTTTTACCGTAGTAGGCAAAAAGTCAAACGTGAGGAAAATTTGGTTTGATTTTGTCCATCTGGTGCATTTAGTTTCGACGACCCATTGCCCTTCAGGGAGGTCAACCACTATGTGCACCGCTGCAGCCACGTCTGCTGCTATTTTGTTTTCGAAACCTAGGTCCAGCCAACCGCATGACATGGAGTGAGGTGCCACATACACCGCGGTCAGGAAAATTTTGTGTACATCTTCACAAAATTTTTCCCATAGGGCCATTTTTTGGATGTCCAGATACACACGGACTCCAAATTCCACCGACAAAAGTGGCTGGGAATGTGGCGTGTTGATGTACTGGTTGCATTGTGCTTGCCACGCAAGTATCTCCAGGGAAATTGTGACCGCCAGTTTTTTTAGATTTTTTTCTATTCTGCCAGATTCTCTGGGGCGTTTTTGAACTTTAGAGGCCGCGGGCATTCCGCCTGCTCCTCTTGCCTTGCTTGCCCAACTGCTCCCAGACATGGGCGCAGACTAATCCCCTCTATGAGATTATCAAACTAGATTTAGTCTTGAATTGAATGGGTTGCAAAAGTGTTTGCAACGAGAAAGAAAAGTTTTTGGGAGAGGTTACTTCTGAATTCTTTAATAAGGGCATCATTTATAGCCGTCCAGATAGTACATGTCTTGAAATATGGCATCATTATCTATCAAGTTTTTTCCATCCATACAGGCCTGAACTTGTTGACATTTCTGACAATCAGTAGCCAGTTTTATTGCACCTTCATACACAAAAAGGTAAGACTGAATGGTTCTAGTTCTGTTCACATATGTATCTTTGAGCTGTGTTTAGAGTATTCAACCAGTTCAGAGAACATGGATGGCCAGAGAATTTGGTCACTTGGACTCCGTGGGTTCCGTGGTACCTAAGTCAATATGAGGTATAGCCTTATTTAATTGGCTACAAAATTTATCATATAGTCCTGATGAGTATTGTAGCAAACATTGACATGCGTAAGTGGGGACCTTGTGTCTAAAACCAATGGAGCGTTTCAATATCAGCGAATTGAAGGGCCAATTAAGCGAAGAAATCTTGTTTAGATTCAATGGTTTGAAGCTTGTCGTTCATCCATTTGAGCTGATGATCCACTTGTACCTGAAAGTCAATTAGGTTTGCACTTGTGGCAGTCATCTGCGCATAATTGTTATATAAGAAGATAAAGATAAAAACTGCATCAAGATGATCCCCCATAATAATCATCTTAGCTCCTCAGGCCACTATTATAGTTGTCACTCAAGAGCCTTAATTTGAGCTATGTGTTTCTTATTAAAGAAGGCCCAACTGGAGGATCAAATCCAGGAGGACCATGGGGTCCTTCAAACCCCGGAAAGCTTTATCCTCCTTACTTCCCACTAGGTCCAGTGTCTCCAGGAGGTCCTTTTTGAATAATTACTTCCTGAATCAGCGACATATAAGTTTGTTCAATAAACTACTGAATACGGGAAGCTAAGGCGGCTATTTGGGAATCAGTGGTTTGACAATTCTTAGAGCTGTGGTTGATGTGATATGGAAAAGCACTTTCCATTCGCTGGTCCATTTTGTTAGCTGAATGGATCATTCACTTAGAAAGTTCACCTTATAGGTACCAGATAACTTTAGTGTTGATCTGGCCAAAAAAATGAATTTCAATAATCTCTTACTGGTTATCCAAAAAGGCCTCACAATTATCTCGACCAAAGCTTGATGCGGTTTATACAATTCAAGAAGCTGGGATGAATTTAATGAGACAGTCTGAGCTGTCATTGTATCTTCAAGTGGTGCAGCCAATATAACTGCGTTATATAATGTAAAGTGGGGTAAACAAAAAACCATAGGTAAGATTCTGTTTGGTCTACTCCTATTTCAGTGCCAGGAAGGTCAGGTGAGGAATATGTATGTGTCAAGTTACTAGCTATCCATGCAGTGCGGATATGACTGGACCTTCTGCTAGAAGTAGTAGATTCAGACAGCAATGTGGTGACAGTGTCAGCGTCATCAACATACCTGAATTTAATAAAGCAAACCATCCAGAGCGGAGATAGTCAGGGTAATGGTTGCATTAAATTAAAGCTCTCAGCTGTGAGGTAGAGGTGTATCTGGATTATTGGTAATGACCCATAGGGTCAGGCCCAAGTTCTTCTCCATGTTAGAAGGGATGTTGTTGCTGGAATTGTTCATCTAGAAGATAAGTATTCACCAGGTAGCCTTAGAAGGATCAGGCAGGGAGAACCAGTTTTAGGGTTTTATGAATTTATTTGAAAGCTAGAACTATGAAGGCTACTTGATTATTAGTTGAATGTAGCTCCAATGGGAATCTCTTAGGGCTGATGTGCTCCTAAGGCAATCTATTAATAGAAAAATATTGTTAAGGTTACTCTGTTTGCTATGAACAAGCAAGATCTCTGTAAAAACAGGTAGGAAAATTTTTAAAATATCTAGAGATGTTATAATTTCAGCAGAATCGTTGAGATAAACCTTAAGGTTTTTGCGCAGGGTCAAACCCACTGAGCATTTCATGGATGATATGGAAATCATTGACCCATGAGACAAATTTAAAGATTATAATAAAATATTAAGCAATCGCTTCAGCAACACTACTTTAGTTTTTTTAGTACTAGATGGTAGCAACACTACTTTATTTATATAATAAAACAGCATATTTCTTCTGCTCCGCTCAATTCTTTTTACTATCAATCCTACTCCTTCAATCATCTCATCTCGCTCATATCTCAGCAACTTTGGATGACACTGCTCTCCCAGCTTAGACTATTCAGTTTTGCTGTACTCATTGGCTTCAACCAAATATTATATTCTTAAATTCTCTATCGCCTTTGTTTGAAGCAATCTATTAAATATTCATTAAATGTCAACATCACTTTATTTGGAATCGTTCCAATGATAACTCTTTCAAATCCAATATTGCTTCATCTTAAGGCGCTCAATAATCGTACTCTATATTCATCATCAGCGGATTCTAGCCAATCTGCCATGGCTTTTTGGGCTTATTACTCAGTCATATTAGAATCTTAACATTATCCCCCTTAACTGGATGATAGAACTCATATTGCTTATACGCCCAGAGGAACTTTGCATACACTTGGTTAATAATCTGACCGCTCACAGAGTCCTTAATAGTTTTAGTCGTTAACACCCATTTTCTCAATAACTTCAAATGGACCAATCCAGATACTGGCCAATTTGTGTTTCTGTATGAACCCATGTTGATCATGGAATAGAAGTATGTTCCCATCTTTGAACTAACTAGCTTACTACGCTGTATCTGATTGACAGCCTGATTCTTTATCTTCTTGGCTAAGCTGAATAAATACACTTTGGTTTGCAATTTAATTAGCGTGTCAGCTAGAGTCATCAAATAATTATGTGGGTCCATTCCGCCAGTATCTTCTATGCAGGCATAGAGCAGCGCCAGAAGAGCAGGGTGTTGTCCATACAATAATTAAAAGGGGCTCTTACCCTATGGCGTAATGATAGCTGATGTTATATGAAGATGGCGGTGGACAGGAGGGAACTCAAGTCTGAAGGTTGATCCACTACCAATTTACAGAATATATTCACTAAAGTCCCATTCACTCGCTCAAACATCCCATTAGACTCAGGTGGTATGGGGTCATTAGATCCCCACAGATGGCCATAAGCTCATTCAGCTTCAGAAGGATATGAGAAGTGAGGTTAGTTATGTTATTGGTAAGAAGGAACTGAGGGCAGCATTTCACTTGATAATAAATTCCATTATGAACTTGGCCACTGTGACCGCCCCCAGATATCATATCGCCCTTGCTTCAACCTACCTGGTCAAGTGGTCAATTGCCACCAGAATGTACTTGGCCCAGTTAGCTCCCATTGGCAGAGGGTTGATGACATCAAGGAAAACCATATGCCAAGCAAAGTGCAGTTTTACTAACCGGTATGAGGTCTTCTGGTAGAATGGTTTTCCACTTGGCACTGGTGAATGCAGGAGATAGTCTTAAGCACATCAAGTTTCATGCTTTTCCATTAATACAAGGCTGCAATAATTTATTGTTTTTCGCACGCCACCATGCTGACTGCCTTATGTGTGCTCATAATAATAACATGCTATGCTGAGGGTCACAGGAAGTTCACCATAGAATCGCCAATATGCTTGTACAACACCCCTATTCCACTGGAAAATATTGGCTCACATTTCAATTAGCGTCTTTATCACTTGTGGCAATTCATTGTCACATTGGCCGCTGAGCATTTAATTGTACATTGAATTACTGAGATCCACCATAACTAAAATTGTTACTAATCTCAATAAGCAGTCTGAATTCTGGTGCTTGGCTCCAGGTCAGTGAAGAACCTAAAATTGTGAGCCTGCAGTTTAAGGGCCCATTGGGGTAGACGCCCCTCAGGCTCTTTAGGGTTCTGCAACCAGCGTAACGAGGCATGATCTGTAACAACTTTGAACTTGACTCCATGAAAATATATCCTGAATTGCTTATAAAGTGTAGATCACTAAGCACTCCTTCTCAGTCATAGTGTAATTGTGCTCATGACAGTTCAAGCTAAAACTGCAGTATGCAACTGGGTGCTCCTTCCTTCATCATCTTTCTGGGACAGAACTTCCCTAACAGCGGAAAGGGACGTATCCATCTGTACTATAAAATTCCTTTCAAAGTTTGGATAGCATAGCACCAGCGCATTGATCAATGCCATCTGAAGTGTATCAAAGTAGTGTTGATGGCTTTCCATCCATTCAAACACAACATCCTTCTTTAGCAACTCAAACACTGGACCTCCAATACAGCTAAATTTTGGTATAAAGCGGCGGTAGTAGCTGACCATTCCCAAAATACCTGGATGTCACGCTTACTGGTGGGTGTAGTCATCTTTTAGATAGCTTCCACCTTGGCAGGTTGAGGTTTCACCCTGTCGCATCTACTACAAACCTAAGGTACTCCAGCTGGTCCTTGAAGAAGTGGAATTTCCGGGGCTTGATCTTGATGTTGGCCTCAGCCAGACACCATAATACCTCCTCCAAATGGTTAAAGTGCTCGGAAAATGTGTGAGAAATAAATTGATGTTGTTGAGGTACATGAGGATGTATGACAGCTTCAGGTTGCCGAGAATAATATTATGAAATGCTAAAAATGTAGCTGGGACATTACATAGCTCTTGAGGCATACAGGTTGTTTGGAAAACCCCTTTGATGTGATTACGGTGCACAACTCCTGTGCCACTGCAGGCAACTCAAATTTTCCGGTAGCCCAAAATAAAGTACATTGTTAAGAAGTAATGGGCTCTGCCTAACCAATCCAGAGCATCATTGATCCGCGGCAAGGGGTATGAGTCCTTTTTGGTGATGCTGTTAAGCTTCTGGTAGTATATTACTACTCAGTTGGTGCTGTCTTTCTTCTTTATAACAAGATTGAGTGAAGCTCACGGACTATTTGATGGTTCAAGCATCCCTTGCTCCAGCAGCTTCGCAGTTTCTTCAGTTACTACTTCCTCAGCTGCCTTCATTTGCGGATCAGCTGCGACATGATGGGGGGATGATCTCCAGTGTCCAATTGATGGACCACCCCCTGAGTTTACCCTAAATTGTGGTCATTGACGGCACAAACCTCCTTATATTATAAAATAAAGATATCGCCTGATCCTTCTGTTCTTCTATTAAACTGACTAAGTTTTTGCGTGGAACCACAGTCATTATGCTGGGATGTGAATTGATTAGTAAACCAGATTCACCCATTGACTTAAACTCGTGAGCCTGAAGGACCTCCTCAACAGGGGTCAAATGTAAATTTGTCACTATTTGTGTCAGTGAATTTGCAAAGGTTCCATTTGTAGATTCGCAAGTAGAGCCTTGATCTCCCTTGACCTGGTAGTTCAATGCCTAGAGCCATGTGCAGATCAAGCCGTGATTGCTGTAAGGACCAATAACTTCCCCATAGAGCCAAGCTAGTACTTCTACCTCCAACTCAGTGCTTACTATTACTTGATGACCAGAGGAAATGGATATAGGGCCAGCCGCTCAGAGTGGCAATCCTTAACATTTGTATATCTGCTGGTGGAGGGCCCAGGTCTTCCTCTTTAGTTAATGGTAATGCACTGGAATTAGACCGTCACTATAGGCGAGGTGACTTGTCCCATATGCACTGGATCCTTCAGAACTCCACTTGAGGTAAAATAAATTGGTATCCACAGCCCCATAATTTTGAACATCTCTTCTGCCATTTCAACGACAGCACAAGGTGTCATATAAACGCAGTTCCAATTAGCAGGTTGCAACAGATGTTTGGTAGCACTATCGCTGGAGCTACAATGACAATTGAACCAAACTGTAAGGGAAACGCACTATACGCTCCCTCTGAGATTCTGCTCTCAGCTCCAGCAGTCCCATACACATTTGATGATCTACATCAGGTTTCATTGTCAGCTTTGATACCAACTTAGTGGAAACTATGTTGACTAGGGCGCCGTATCTATTATATCATGAACTTGGGTTTTGGCTACAACGATGTCACAGTATGTACAACCAGAATAAGAAGAATTTTGACTGTCTAATTAAGTGAACATATAACGGATCTCTTTTTTCCCAAGGAATCTCATTATCCCCTCGCCAACTTTGGGGTATTCTTTGATGATAGCGTCTATTGTAAGGGTGACGTTTACACCTTTCAGGGAAGGTGCATCTGAGGGTGGTTCCAGCTTGTCATAAGAAGCTTGGTCAAACATTTAACAGGCATATGGCTTCAGTTGCAGCCAGAGATCCTTCTTCCACCATGTCCTTGGCCTGCTCTTGGGTCAATATATTCACCCCTCCAACCAGCTGCTGATATAGAAATGTGTCATTGTACTGAGGGACATCCAGAAAATGTTTATTAATGGTTCAAGTGGGACGTTTGGGTTAGGATAGCGGAGGTAGAGAGTACCATCTCTACTTTGCTCTGACTATTCCCTGGTAGTAATGGTCCTGCTGTAAATAATGGACCCACCAATTGTGGCAACCTTGTTTCAGGTGCCCAGGGCGACCACATTCAAAATTATACCCAGTAGGGCCTATTTTTTAGCACTAGTGGTGCCCAACCCAAAAGGGGGAGCCGCCATGCATCTTTATTTGCAAATGGGCCAAACAAAGGGATTGTTAGAAATAAAAATTCCTAATATGTCACTTCAGCTAACAACCTAGGAAGCCATATCAGAAGGGGAGGAGACTTTGACGAACTTTTTTCAGAGTCCACTTTAGCTTGTGGACCCTGGCAGACAGCATTGGATTCGGAGCATCAGCGATATGGGGCATAAGGAGATATAGTTGTGAGTTTTCTTCATTTATGAGGCCAGCGGTGTCCATCGCCTCAACATATTGAGCAAGTTGATGCTCAGAGAAAGTGATGTGAGCTGGTACACAAGTGAAAAACTTGATGCGCCGGCGAGTTTCAGAATAATTGAGACCCCATAGGGCCTACGCCCATGATTATTGTAAGATGGCCCTGCCAAAAATTGGACTGTAGGTGATTGGCATAAACAGGTTCAGGTCAATAGGATGACTGTCGACGGCCGGCATAATTAGACCCAGGTTGGTATTTTGGGCTATTGAAAATAAGCAGGTCTAGGATGGAAGTTATACTGCCGGGGGTAACTCAGCAGAATCTGAATTGGATGAGAGAATTCCCCCAAATAAGAAGGTCAGGCAACTGTGGCGGTATGTTTCCACTCCATATTTATGGGATGGAATGTAGCGGATAAATAGCGCAAAAATGAACAATTTTGAGCAGAGGCACGTCATTGTCTAATATCAGGGTCATGATGTTATAAAGCTTGCAGTATGGCTTTACTGTGGAGGTCATCGCAATGCACATATCATATTTGAATAAGGTCCCTGCCCCAATTAACACATGGGATCACGCCATGAATTGATCAGCAAACGCAGTGAGGTCTCATTACACTGCAACCCAATGGTTAAGAACTCAGCCTTTTGCTACAACATCTTTGTAGTTCCTCCAAACAACTGCACCATAGTAGCCTTCACTTCAAAGTATGTAACGGAACTGTTTGTAAGATAGCAGGTGACTTGGTCGGCACTTCCAAAATTCAAGGTGGGCATTAACAGTTTAGCTTTACACCAATCTGAGGCTCCTTCCGTTGCAAACTCCAATTGCTTGAAGAACCCATGAATATTCCCATTGTGATCAAATGGAGGCAGCTTATCAAGACATACCTCCTGAAAAAGATCATCTTGCCTTTTGAGCACTGCGTCAGAATGTTTAAATTTCTTCATAATTGGTTGGCACAGTGTGAGAGGAGATTCCCTGTTAGTGCCACCTGATGCGACATAGCCAACGCCTGGATCATTTTATATATTTTTATATTTTTGGTGTTGATCAATGGGTCCCTGTAGTGAGCACCACTGTAATTATTTCAGTGGATCATTGAGATATGACGTAAGGGTTTTGCGCAGGGTCAAACCCACTGAGCAATGGATGGACAATATGGAGATCATTGACCCAAGAGACAAATTGTAAAGATTATAATAAAATATGAAGCAATCGCTTCTGACACACTACTTTATTTATTTAATATAAAACCACAGGCTTCTTCTGCTCCGCTCACTTCTTCCTATTAACAATCCTCCTCCTTCAATCGTCTCATCTCGCTTATATCTCAGAGACTTTAGTTGATATCACTCTCCCATCTTAGACTATTTTTGTTCCACCATATTCTTATTGGCTTTGACCAAGTATAGTATTCTTAAATTCTCTATGATCTTTGTTTAAAGTGATCTACTAGGTATTTATCAAATGTTGACATCACATTATTTGGAGTCAATCTAATAATAACTCTTTCCAATCCAATATTGGTTCATCCTAAGGCGCTCAAATATTTGTACTCTATAATTATGCATTTATTTGAGGTATGCCGACCAGGGGATGGACATTACTGAAACTAAAACTAGACTAAAAACGTAACTATTTTGGTTCAGACAAAACGCCCAAATGAGCGGATTGTTTTAACACTTCGAGCAAACAACTAACCAGGTGGGCAGTGGAAACCGCTTATCCCTCCATGAAGGAAGGGGAGGGGGATTGGGGGCTTATCTTTGGCAGCAGCTTCTTCCTCCCAAAGTAGAGTGCATGTCAAGGCAGACAGTAAGGGCGTTAAATCTGTGGCATGTGGTTCGATATTACTAATTATTAGTATTTCATGGAAATTGCCAGATAGGTAAATGTCATCGATATATTTGGTTAAAGCTTTTTCAGCTTTAATGCGGGCATCCAAGAGTTTAACGAACATGGCAATGTTGGTTCAGGTAATTTTTGCTTTTGGGTTCTGTGCTATAGTTGCCACATTCTGGATAGCATCGTTAACATTTTTATAAAACTGTTTTACTGTTATTTTACTCATTTGAGTAAGACTTTTAGGATAACAGGATGTGAAATTCCTCCTGAGAGCATCGCCACTGATTTGGCGACAGCTTTGCAAAGGGGATGACAATCTGGTGTTACAGCTGCTTTGACTGTAAGCTGGTGATCACTGCGAAATGATTCAGCGTTTGACTGTGGGGTATATAGTTGAGGGGGGTATTTAGCGTCCCATTCTGCATTAATAAACCGCTCAATCTTCAGAGATGGTTCTTCAATAAACACACCTGATTCATCAATTTTAAGCAATAAATCTCATGGGTTTAGTTGAATTAGATTGGGGAATCAGCGTACAGTTGAGGTTTGATTGATTTGTTTGAGGAAGCATGGAATCAAACTGGGATCCAATCCAATGCTTAATTGGAGGAATCATTTGTGGCATTGGGGCGAGGAGGAGGCTGATTGGTGGCTGCAGGTGCAGCTGTAGCTTCCAGTTTTGGGGGTGGGGGAGGTAGGATTGTGCTCCATACTGGAACTTGTACAGGGTGGGTGGCAGATTGGAGGTTGGCAGACGAGTCATCTGATCCATTGGAAGTGGCTAAGGAGGGGCACTTGCGTTTTGAGTGGTCCAACTTGAAACATGATGGACAGATCGTCCACCCGCCCTTGACATGGGCTCAAAGTGGATGGTCAGGTGCTGAAGGAATAATGGTGCAAGGGGGAATCAACACTGTGATTTTATTAAATTAGGGGCTCATCGTGACATATGCCTGAGGCCAAGCAAGTCGTGTGGCCCCATTTGGGACCACAAATTGTAAGATGGGGTTGGAGCCATAGGCTGCCAAACTGTCCATCAGCTCCTGGTGGAGCACTTCAGGGGGAGGTGGGTGGGCAAAACAGCAAACTGGACCATCAAAGTGGTGTCTGCTGGGAGCCAGGTCCAAGTTGTGGGGAGAGGGGTGCCCTGGAATACCAGGGGCACAGTTGCATCAGTGGCCGCGTCAACTTTGCATGTGAAGCCTAGGTCAAAACACCCCTTGTAGGGGCGGAAATCTATAAATTTGGCGGGTTTCATCACCGCCTGTGCCATTTCAATAATGGCTTGGTCATGGTATTGGAGTAGTTTCTTATATTTGACCCTTAGGCTGTGGTGCATGTTGCTCCGGGGGAGCACCAGGATAGAGAGGTACCACTTGGGTACAAGCAAGGTGGGCGTCGAGGTCCTTGGGAGGAACAAATTATACCATAGGTTTAGAATGACTGGTGAACCAGTCCTAGCGCGTTTTCCTGCCAGACAAAAAACGATAAGGGGAATTTTGCTGCTGCCCCATGCTGGAGCAGCTGGCGGAGAATCTGAGGACATTAGAGCAAAACTACAATGGGCGATTTGAATTTGCTTTATTAATTTATGTAATTTTGCTTGTTAAGTTATGCCAAGCGGAAAGAGAGTTTGACTCTATAATAATCATTTGCAGGTTCTAGTCAATTCATCATGGCTTTTTGGGATAATTATCCAGTCATATCATAATCTCAACAAGTAAAAATGAAGGTATCTTATTAATCATGATACAAGATATTTATAGGCCATACAAGGCTCAGGATCACATAGGATAGACCTTGTGAGATAATCAGGATTGATGTGACAGATTGGGGCCATCCTGATCTGCACATTGACCTCATGAATATTGAGACCAAATTCTTTCAAAAATTTGGAGGTCAGATTTAAAAGACTGGATAAATCAGAAAACCCATTAGAGATGGAAATCATGGGTAAGCATTAAGTGATTTGAGAACGAGGATTGATCCAGCATAATGAATGTCAGTGTCTTGAATCCTCTGAATTTTTTTAATATGGGATATGAGACTTTCATGAGCAACAATTTGGATGTTGCTTGAAAGCCTAATCTAGGGATTCAATAATTTAAACTACTAAAAATGCTTTTAAAATGAGTAAACAGCAAGGGTGGTTAGCCAAGTGGGTAAAACTGCTTCCACCCCTAGTGCAGGTTTTAAATTTGAAACCTGTACTGGCTAGAAACCATTCTTGGTGTGGTATGTTTGTCCCAAGGTCGACCCACCTCAAATAATTTCCTCGGGTTGGGACCATCTAGTACTAAAAAATGAGTAAACAGCAACTTTAAACACAGTTTCGTTTTCTCAATAAGAAAACCACTATAAAGTTTCAGATTGCTTGCTTAGTTTTTAGTTTTATTTTTAAAAAGAATATCGGTCAGAATAACCAAAATGATGAGCTCAACAAGTGAGAGGCCAGGCATTGGCCTCGTTTGCAGTACTATCCTGAGGCCAGGCCTTATTGCTTGCTTGCAGCATTGCTGGAACCTTAGTCCACAAATATGTCACAAATTCTGGAAATGGCGCACAGGTTTGGGGGTGGTTCTCCACAGGATTTTCAGTCATGTGGCTGGTGACATGGTTTGTGCTGCCCAACTCTTTTTTCGCATATTGGCACAAACCTGTGCATTATATATAGAAACTCAAATACCTTTCTCTCCATCTTGTGGTGGCCCCAGGAAGAAGCAGTGGTTACCAACGGAGAGGAATGGAACTGACATCTCTTGACCATGGTTATGGTGGGATTTTCATTGGCATTTTTGCTATGTGAAGTGGTACGATTATGGGGGGCAACAACTCAGAAAACCATAGTAGTCCAAGAGAAATCTAAATCACCCACCGGTCAGGTGGCGTTATCCATGGAGGCGTTGGAAAAATTTCACCAAGTCATTGCGCGGATCAACTCACAGGCATAGTTGGCACATGCAACAGGGAGTATCCCCTCGCGCAATCCAACTAGCCCAGGTGGTGGATGCATCACCCCCAGAATTGGTGGGATAGTTCCAGGAACTTATTGAGGAACATGAGAGTTTGCCAAATTCCATGGAGGAGTGAGTGGAGTTGATCAATTGGGTGGCATGTCTGGATGAGGCAAAAGATGAGGCCTGGTTGGCACTACTAACAGTCAGCCAGGGTCATAGCTCTGTAGAGGAATATGCGCGGGTCTTCCAGCCACTGGAAAAGGCAGCAAAGGTTATGGATTCCAAGTCCTCACAAATGTTCTGACAGGGATTGCAGGTAGATTTTCTGGCAGCCTTAACAGCAGCAAAGGTCCAAGCTACGCTGGGGTGGAGGGCGGGACCTTAGCAGTTCAAGTTGAAAAACAATTAGCACTGGCATGGGACTGGCGGAATGAATTAATTTCACAAGGAAAGGGACAGTCCCCAGAAAGTGGTCTTTCTAGTGAAGGGGGTGGCACCCAGCCCAAGAAACGTGGGAAATGTTCAAGGGGGAGTTGGCAAGGGAATAAGTCAAAATTTCCATCGGTCAATTTGCAAGAGAAAGACTCATTCAAAATAAATCGCTTTCTTCACTTTATTCTTGACTGTTTATCCCCATAAAATTGCATATGGATGGGGGAATGGAAATGGCAATGGCCTTGATAGATACTGGGGAAGATGAGAATTATATTAAACTGGCATTGGCAGAGCGTTTGAAGATGCAGGTACAGGAAGGACTGGAGGTGGTATTTGCTGATGCCTCACAGAGGGTGCCATCATAGCGCGTATGCCCTTCAGTGAAGGTACAGCAGGCCCATTCAGGTTCTGGACGCGGTTTTGTGCAATTGAGAACCTGACCCACCCAGTAGTGTCTGGGATGCGGTGATGGCATCAGTTCAGACCCTCAGATCGATGTGCCTTCCAGTACCAAAACCTTGTACCCAAGGAGGGGTCCACCAATGAGGTGGAGGCTGTTAAAGGGAAACCAGAAGTTAGATAAGTCTCAAACCCTGGGGCCAATAAGGAAGAGGTTTTACCCTCAGAATACCAAGACTTTGTGGGGGTTTCTGGTCCAGAAAGGGATTCGCCATTTTCCCCCACAGGGCCATTTGCATTCTCTTTCCATTTTAAGGAAAGGTCAGAACACCCATAAATGCCTAGTTTATCCGTTGAATGAATGAGCCAAGGCCGCATTAAAGGACCACACAAATACAATGTTGAGTGAAGGTTTGATCGAGCCATCAAAATCAGCTGTGGTATTTCTGGTGTTGCTATTGCCAAGGCAAGTGGAGAGTTATGGCCATGCATGGACTACCGGAGGTTAAATGTGGTCACAGAGCCAGATACTTACCCAATGCCGCTAATGGAAGATATCTTGCTGATGGTCATGGGATGCAACATTTTCACCAAGCTTGATTTGGCAGATGCATTCAACCAGGTACCTGTGAGGCTGGAGCACCAAAGATACACGGCATTCAAGTGCCACCTTGGAATGCTCTAATACTGAGTCATGCCATTTGGTCTGCGCAATGCCCCGGTGGTATTTCAACAAATGATTGACTGAGTACTCTGTCGGTTGATTAGCCAGTGTTGTATCGCTTATATGGATGACATCCTGGTGTTTTCACACTCTAAGGAGGCTTATGTACGGGATGTGCGGGAGGTCCAGAAGGCATTGTCTGGGGAAGAATTACAGCTGAAGCTTTCAAAATGTGAGTTTAACCAGAAGTTAGTCAAGTTTCTAGGGAATGTGGTATTCAGAAAAGGCCTGGGGGTATGACCAGATAAGATCAAGGCGGTGCGCACATGGAAAACTCCAACTGATCAGAAAGATGTATGAAGTTTTCTGGGGACGGTAAATATCCTCAGGCGTTTCATCAAGAATCTATCAAAGTTAGCCTTTCCGCTTATGCAACTAACACAAAATGTACCATTCATATGGGGGAAGAAGAGGAGCGGCATTCAACCTGCTGAAAGAGAAGCTCATTTTGGCGCTGGTCCTTGCCCATCCAGATTCAAGAAAACCTTTTGTGATTGAGATGGACGCCTCAAACTTCGCTGTGGGAGCAGTGCTCTTACAGAAGGGGGAGGACGGGTTGAAGCAACAGTATGTTATTTCAGCCAGAAAATTATTCCACAGAAACAAAATACCCAATATATGATAAGAAGCTACTGGCGGTGGTTGTGGCGCTGCAGGAGTGGCAGCACCACTTGTTGTATGCCCATCATCCTTTCATAGTACATACAGACCATCAGGCACTGGAGTATTACTGAGAGCCCAGGAAAATGAATCGGCGCTAAGCCCATTGGCACGTGGAGCTGGCTTAGTATGATTTCCTAGTGGAATACCATCCTGAGATGTTAAAACCATAGCAGATTGGTTGAGCTTGGATGCGGGGCTAGTGTACAAGAAGGCTGAGTTTGAAAAGTATAACACAGCAACCATGTTCTGGGCAGACCAATTTGCCATGATGGTGAGTGAGGAGGAAGAACTGGAATGGGAGATCTGAAGGAAGCAAAAGAGGACATTATTTGGGCAGCGACTACGGGTGGAAATGGCGAAGGGCCAACGGCACAGCCATCATCATACATATTAAAAGAAAAATCGAATTATATGTCATGATTCATGAATATGGGTTCAAAACTCATCCCTGCAGTGGGAAGTGCTGCAGGCATTGCATGACCACCCGTTGGAGAGACATCTGGGGATTTTGAAGATGATGGACTTGGTGCAATGTAAGTATTCCTAGGCTGAACTGCAAAAGAGTTAAAAAATATGTGGCGGAGTGCTTGGTTTGTGCACGTTCAAAGTCCTTATGAAAGCAGCCCACAGGCAAGTTAGTCCCACTTCAAATTCCAAGTTAGCCGTGGGGGTAAATTATCATGGATTTCATTACAGGGTTACCTAAGATTCAGGGGAAGGATGTGATAATGGTTGTTGTCAATTGATTAACAGAATATGCTGAGGTTTCCCTATGTACCTCAAAAGTCTCAGCCAAAGACATTGCAAGGGTGTTTATCAACGAGTTATATGCCCATCATGGCCTACTGGCAGAGATCATTTCAGATTGCAGTCCCCAATTTGTATCAAAATTCTGGTCAAGTCTGCTCAGTAATTTGAAGATACCCCATTTAGGGCTTTGGCATACCATCCCTAGTCCAATGGGCAAACAAAGAGGGTAAACCATATATTGGAGCAATTCCTCTGATTCTATATCTCAGATCAGCAGGATGATTGGGTTACCTGGATCAAACTCACTCAGTTTGCTTACAATAACCACCACCAATCATCAACAAGAATTTCACCATTTTTTGTTAATCATGGATACAATCCATCGTTGGATGGGGGATCAAATGGTGGAGTATGCCAGGGGGTGGACAAATTATCCCAAAGAATGACAAAAAGGAAGGAAATTGTGAAACAGCCTGGAGCGTGCCACAGCACAGCAAAAACGGTACGTGGATTGATGAGGACCACCAGACCCATCATTTGCTCCAGGAGATTAGGTATTGGTAGTGGCAAAGAATTATGCAGTACTAGTGAAGAGCCAGAAACTTGGACCGAAGCTCTTAGTTCCATATAAGGTGATTCAGGTTGTTAACAAGGTGGCATTTGAATTGGACCTCCTGGAAGGGTCGAGAGCCCATTCAGTTATCCATGGTTCACAACTCCAAGGATTTATGGGGTGGGGTCCAGAGCGGCCTGGGCCACTGCATCCACAGGAGGAGGACAACCAGGAATATGAGGTTAAGAAAATTCTGAGGGAGCTTTGGGTTAGGGGCCGCCAGCAATTTCTGGTAAAATTCAAAGGATATCCAGTGGAGGAAGTGACCTGGCAAACACCAGAGGAGTGTGCATGCTGCCTGAGATCTGAGAGTTTCTGGATTTACAAGGGGGCGATGTGACAGATTGGGGCCAGCCTGATCCGCACATTGACCTTATGAATATCTGTTCAAATTTGCGCATGAATTTGGTGGTCAGATTTAAAAAGTTGGACCAATCAGAAAACCCACAAGATGGAAATCGTAGGTAAGAATTCGGTGATTTGAGAACGAGGAATAATTCAGAATATCAAATGACTGGTGTCTAGAATCCTCTGAATTTTCTTAATGTGGGATATGAGACTTTCATGAGCAACAATTTGGACGTCGCTCAAAAGCCTAATCTAGGGCTTTAATAATTTAAACTATCAAAAATGCTTTAAAAATGAATAAACAGCAACTTTAAACACAGTTTCATTTTCTCATTAAGAAAACCACAAAAAAATCTCAGATTGCTTACTTAATTTTTGGTTTTATTTTTTAAAAAATTTATTGGTCAGAAAACCAGAATAATGCTCTCAACAAGTGAGCTGGGACAGGAATTGACCTCATTTGTGGTAATACCTTGGGGCCAGGCCTTACTGCTTGCTTGCAGCATTGCCAGAACCTTAGTCCGCAAATACGTCATGAATTCTGGAAATGGTGCACAAGTTCAGTTGTGGTTCTCTGCGGGATTATCAGACATGTGGTCAGTGACATGGCTGGTGCTGCCCAACTCTTTTGTCACCCATTGGCACGAACCTGTGCGCTACAATTGAGTGGGGTAAGGAGGTCTCTTGATCAGCGCAGCAGAATGCAAAGGCTTTTGACATATTCAGCCCTTTTGGGTTATAGTAGCTGTTTCTGGTGACCTCTGAAAGATAAGCTCTTTACCAAATGAATTGGCGCCTTTGCAGGTAAATAAGCGGATTAAGGAAGGGTTTGGGATTCTAAACGCACTTTTGGGAGCTCATTATTTTATTGATTTTTATATCTCATAAATCATCAGAGCTCCACTGGTCATATTGTGAATTAGTACGCATCTGATTCTCACCTATATCAGCACAATTTCCATTATCTCTGACACTGCTCATATCCCCACATTTCTTAGCTATACGTATGTTGAGAGGATTAGGCCCTTATGCTTAGAAATGCCTTACCTACACTGCTAATATGCATGTTTTACTACAGATATGTTCTCCCCACCATTGCCAGATTTTTTTGAAATCTCCCTTTTGTAAATACACCAATTTAAAAAGTTTTGCTTCTCTTTCACTTTTTTGTGTTAAGATTATTATAATTTTCTGTGAATTTTAAAATGCTGGCCCAATTTTAACTCTATTTTATCTAACTGAGGCAAGCTGACCAGGGGATGGGCATTACCGAGTATGTGTGGAAAATGAAGATAGATAAATTTGGGCACCCTGGATTACTCAGGTTACCCCTGTTGCCAGCGGGACTGCCAGGTATGGGGGGTTGATGCGCTACTCCAAGGGGGTTTACCCCGCTATGAAGCAGGTGTGAAGGAAGGGATCTGTGCGGAGGAATCAAAGTGGGAACCACGATTCTATATGCGCCTTTTGTCTTGGTCTCATATATCCATAGAGCCAGACTTGGAAGTGCTCCAATAAGTGGACGTGAAACCTGTTGATAGCCCCATGGATGGTTGGGACCATGCCCTTGAACGCATCTAAGGCAATGGTGTGGATTGTCCACATTGCAATGGGTATTATTAGGGAGCTGAGGGTAGATGGGATTAGTGACTCGATCTGGAGCGCGAGAAGGCTCTTTGGTATAAAAATTCCTGCTCAGTTCTGGAGCTTAAGCAGGCGCGCGACTTCCTGCCATATGACTTTGGTTGGGGGGCATGTTTCTAGGCGG
>JAKSZP010005670.1:0-82705 GCA_022478985.1 Massospora cicadina
CCACTCCCACTCACTCCACGCAACCTGCACAATATGCGGAGGAGAGGGCTCCCTATACCACCGCCTAGAAACCTGTCCCCCATTAAAGCCATATGGCGAGAAGTTGCACGCCTGTTCAAGATCCAAGACGGCCAGGATTTCTCTATCTCAAAGAGCCTCCTCGCGATCTGACTTTTGTCCCCAATCCCATCCACCCTGCGCACCCTATTGATACCCATTGCAATGTGGAAGATCCACACTATTGCCTTGGATGCATTCAAGGGCATGGTCCCCTCCATCCATGAGGTTGTCAATAGGTTCCACGCCCATTTACTGGAGCATTTCCAAGCCTGGCTCTATGGGCATATGAGACCAAGGCAGCAGAGACTCATAAATTCATGGCTCCCACTCTGGTTCCTTCACCGGACCCCTTCCTCCACACCTGCTCTATAGTGGAGGCAACCCCCCTGGAATAGAGCATCACTTCCCCCACACCTGGTGGTCCCAGCCAGCAACAGGAGTAATCTGTGTACCCTGGGGTGCCCAATCATATCTAGTCATCGCTTTTCTTCCCCCCCCCACCATTTCCACACACATATTGGTAATACCCGTCCCCTGGTCAGCTTGCCTCAGTTAAATAAAAGAACTCTTAAGGCAGAACTGACTAAAGATTTTGTGATAGCTGTCTTTTTATATTTTAAGAAATTCATTAGTCTCTAAGAAGGTTAAACCTTCAAAGGTTGTTCAATTAATAGTCAAAAGCAGCTCCAGTGGAATCTTTTAGGGAGTGCTATTTCCTAGGGCAAAAATCTCTCAGGGGAAGGACTTTGCGGAGGCAATCTCTGTTTGTAGAACAGCCAACTCTAAGTAAAAACAGGCTAAACTTTAGTTATAAGAAAAAAATAATATGAAGTTATCTTTATTGGTTATAATTTGGAAATAATAATGGCCTGTAGGATATTGGGATCACTTAGGGTTAAGTTTTGTGAAAGAATTTGAATCAATTTAGTTATGGAGACCACTTGGTCAGTTTGGCAGAATAAAATGGTTTTCTTTGTGACAGCCCCTTCTTGTCCTTGATGGAAGAATCCGGAGATTTCTGAATGGAAAGATCTTCATCAGTTGAATTGGCATCTTTGTTAGTTAAATCAGAAGATTCAGCCAAGGTTCAAACTTTTAATCGCCCTTTTAGGAGTTCATTGTTTATTAGTCTCATTACTTATCATATCAGTGGAACTCAATTGATTGCATTGCAAGTCAGTTCACATTCAAATCTCACTTATATTCATACATAAGATTAATCATACATGATAAGACAAAATAATCCGTAAACCTTAGTGATTATAACACAGTCCATCATCATAAAGTACCTCTCACTTATATTCATACAATTCTCATTTTTCCTGACAATATTCATCTTACTTGGGTGAATATCTAGATATCTGACACTGATAAAAATGTTTACTTAATAATTTTGGCATATTTTTCTAAAAGAGGGTAAAGATTTTTTGGTTACTGTCGGACATTCTCCTTCTCAACTCAAGAAAAAGAATGTTGGAAGTATTAGTGCTCTCAAATCTGCTACTATGATTAGCCCATCTCCTGCCCAATCATCAAATAATAATGGGGATTTCAATGATATGAGTACCCATGGTGAAAAGACCTTGACGGACTCTCGGTGGAATCCTAACCATCAGAAAAATATGATTTATCACAAAAATTGGCTTAAAAAAGTAAATACTAACAACAAGATTACTGTGACTTCTTAGTCAAATTCAAGGAGTTCAATATCATACGGATCTGAACCTCCACAAGGTGAGAAGATTTTACCCATCGATGATTGGGTGCAAGTTAACCCATCATTACCCTCCAAGTCTAACCACCGCTGAGGTGCAAAGATTTTACTCAATAATGATAGGGTAAAAATTAGCCAGTCATTACCATCTGGGTCTGACCACCACCAAATTACCCAATCATTACCATCTGAGTCTGACCACCACCAAGGTGAAAAGATTTTACTTGCTGATGATTGGATATAATTCATCAAATTGTTACTGCACAGCTTGGTTTTGCCTCAAAAATTTTATCTTTCCATCTAATAGGCCATAAAAGCCTATATTGCCTAATTTATATAACTTGAGCTTTACATTCTTTTGCCTCAAATATCGATGGTCTCAAAATATGAACTAGTTTAAATAGGAAAAACTAGTATCAAGAAAAGGACCTTTCTCAGTTTTGCCCTGCCTAACATAAAAAACCATAAAAAACTTTAACAAGTGTTATTTATTACTTTTTTATAAAGTAAATATCTCACTTTATTAAATTATTTGTGGCTTCCATTGGCAGATCCCACAAATTGGTGCTCACTACAGGGGTTGAGCCCCCTGAATACTTCAATAAGTATTAACAAAATGGAGACTGTCAACGTGAGCAGCTCTCCTGACTTGCGATTAGTTGCTCTCAAGAAGCAACTAGCCAGCTCTTTCACCCGTCTCAAAGAGCTAGAGCAACGGCCGTTCAAACTACCCATAAATGATAGATACATCCCATGTGAAGGGAGCATTGCTTCTTTTCTGTACATTTATGAAGCTGCGATGGATGGCGCCACTGAAAAACAGAAAGTTCAGTACATCCTTCCCTGTTTAAGCCGCAAAGCTCAAGAGCTGATCGTTCCTCACCTAGATCCTCAGCACATCTGGCCAGATGTTAAGAAGGCCCTCTTAGCTGAATTCGGATCTGAGCAGAGCTTACACAGGGAAAAACAGGCTTTCTTGCGCCTTACCATGTATGAGGGTGAAACCCTCTTTAGTTTTGCTGAGCAGTTCTACCTCACTGCTCAAAGGTTGGCTACGTCTAACCTGCTTACCCTGGATGACGCTATTGCCGCCATCTTAACAGGGTTAGCTTCACAACCCTCTCTCACCAGGCATATCATCTCAGTGAAACGCCACTTTACCACCTTCTGAGATATAAAAGAGGCTTTGTTAGACGTGGCCCATATTCCTTTATGTGCCCCTACCTATAACGAGGAGGTGCCACCATCTGCTCTAACTTTTGAAGAGCTGCTTCCAGTTAAAATGCTGGATGTAAGGCCCCCTGTGCCTATTCTCCCCGAAAAACCTGCTGCTTTGGTGAACTTAAACCGGACATTCCTCAGTCATGCAAAGCGGAGATCCCTACTGTGGTTTCCTCTTCAGCTCAGCTAGTAGGTGCACGCCCTAAGGGTATACCCTCCAGAACTACTGGGGTTGAAAAAATGCCGGTTAAAGCAAAGCTAATCAAACCTCCTCTTGTGACTGTCTCCCCCATATCAATTACAACCTTGCACATGGTTGAGAATACCCCTGAGGCCGACTCTGAGGGGGGTTATGATAACATTGGGTACTACTTGTTGGGAGCTCCCACGGAAGTGGAGGTCCCTGATCACCTAAACGCTGGAGAAGTAGATGAAGCCACTGTACCTGAGGAAACTTACCTCTGCAAAGTTCTAGGGGAGCCAATCATTATTGATACTTCCAGTGATGCAGATGAGGTGTTGTCTCACATTATTCGCCCTATCCAGCATGGCCATATCATGCAGTCCATTCTGGAAAATTACTCCAAGACCGCGTGCAAATTAACCTCATCTTTTCATCTTAAAGAGGTCTTAGCGCTATCGCCCACTTCTGGGGGAATACTCATGAAGGTTGAAGTGGTCATCCAAAAAGTTTGGGTGATGGCTATCTTAGATACAGGCTCCCCGGTGAACATCATCTCCTCCAAGTTGATGAAAAAGATCCAACTTGCACCTGACTTGGAGTATAACCAAGACTTTGGAACCGCTGGACCCAACAACAGCCGTGCACTTGGTGCTTACTCGTCGCTTCCCATTCATATTGGGAAGCTTATTTTATCAGCCCCCGCAGTGGCTTTGGATAATAATGATTATGAGATGCTCATAGATACTCAGTTTATGATTGAGTATGAAGGCATCATCAACATGAAACAAGGGTCCCTATCTTTAATGAACTATGAAGTTCCATTAGTCTTATCCAATGAAGAACACATCAAGAATGATGACACCTGCCTAGTTGAACATCCCTCTCCCACTTTGCCTTTACATTATGTCACCTCCGGGCATAACACTAAGAAATTGCACAATTCAGTGAAGGCTAGTGATGGTATTCCAATTTTTGCAGCAGATGAGGTGGTGAATAAGCCAGAAAAAGTTCAGGCTCCCAAAGTACAGCCTAGAAAGAAAAAGTCTACCGCTAAGCCCATGGAGGCAGTCAATTCTCATCCCAAGGCTCAAGAGAATTGTTCTACCAAGGATGCTATCCCTCACGAACCTCGGTCTAAACCTTCATGCACTAAGGATGAAAAATTATATGCTGGGAAGTCTAGCCAAGCAAAAACAGTGACTAAAAAAGGCCAGGCCGCCAATGAGCTCCAAGCTCCTCTATCTTCTTATTAAGCATCAGATAGGGTTTTATATTACCCTAATTGCAAAACTCCCCAAAGTGGCAAACTTGGATCAAACTGGGAGGGGCCATTTACTATCATATATAAGAGAGGAGATGAGTATATTATAAAGTCTTTGGCTACCATAATTATCATGATCTGAGTACATGGCTGCTTCCTTCAACCCTACACCCCTTTCAATATTCTTGAGGGGGGCAATATTGTATATTCTCCTTCTCAACTCAAGAAAAAGAATGTTGGAAGTATTAGTGCTCTCAAATCTGCTACTATGATTAGCCCATCTCCTGCCCAATCATCAAATAATAATGGGGATTTCAATGATATGAGTACCCATGGTGAAAAGACCTTGGCGGACTCTCAGTGGAATCCTAACCATCAGAAAAATATGATTTATCACAAAAATTGGCTTAAAAAAGTAAATACTAACAACAAGATTACTCTGACTTCTTGGCCAAATTCAAAGAGTTCAATACCATACGGATCTGAACCTCCACAAGGTGAGAAGATTTTACCCATTGATGATTGGGTGCAAGTTAACCAATCATTACCCTCCAAGTTTAACTACCACTGAGGTGCAAAGATTTTACTCAATAATGATAGGGTAAGAATTAGCCAATCATTACCATCTGGGTCTGACCACCACCAAATTACCCAATCATTACCATCTGAGTCTGACCACCACCATGGTAAAAAGATTTTACTTGCTGATGATTGGATATAATTCATCAAATTGTTACTGCACAGCTTGGTTTTGCCTCAAAAATTTTATCTTCTATCTAATAGGCCATAAAAGCCTATATTGCCTAATTTATATAACTGAGCTTTACATTCTTTTGCCTCAAATATCGATGGTCTCAAAATATGAACTAGTTTAAATAGGAAAAACTAGTATCAAGAAAAGGACCTTTCTCAGTTTTGCCCTGCCTAACAATAAAAACCTTTAACAAGTGTTATTTATTGCTTTTTTTATAAAGTAAATATCTCACTTTATTAAATTATTTGTGGCTTCCATTGGCGGATCCCACAGTTACAGAGGAGTTTTTATGAGATTTATATTAAAGGCTTTATAAACCTCATTATTCTATAAATAAAAATTTTCATCTAACAAAAGTCCCATGTTTAGTAACTTGGGGTGTTTGTAAGCCATTATCAAAGTAAGGGAGAGCAAATAACATATATTGATTATTTTAGAGAAGTTTAATATAACAGAATGGAATCAATTATATAACTGTATATAATAGCAAGGTGGTTTAAAGGAAATTGAACTGGTATTATTATATTATTAAGTAATAGTTATAATTTCTAATATACAATTTAGCAATAGGTGTTTTTCAATATATGAATTAAGTATAGGTTTTTTTCATGAGAAATTATGACAGTGTGTAACAAGAAAGTAATACATATTTTTAAACAGGAAACTTATTCAGCTTAAGATGAAATAGCCGATTTTTTAGTGTTGTTTGGTTTATAATTTACCAGATGATTCTAATCGATCTTAGCTTTTACATTATAGATGGCCATCGATAAGTTTAGGAATTGAATCTGTCGAATCAATGGAATAACTATCAACCTACTTGGCAAAACCATTGAACCTATTAAATCAGCTGAACAACCACCAAAAGCTAGCTAAAAATATACCTATTTCTAGTTGGGACCATCTAGTACTAAAAAAAATATACCTATTTCTATTAAAACTATGTTATTTTCAACTCTTATATTTAACTTATATTTACCTTATAGAATTCTGAAAAAACTAAGGTGGTTATCCTGTCTTTAAAATATTTGTGCCCAGTTTGGTTGATATTGACTGAGTAAGTAAAAAGGAAATGTGGAACATACATATCCACATACATAAAATGACGTTTAGTTATTAAGTGGAATCAAGCGTCCCTTGGTCGGCTTACCTCGAATACAGTACAAGTGGAATCGATTACCTCATATAAATCTTGGGTAGGTGGGTCATTAAAAGGGTAAAATTTCTAGTGATGGATTCCTGTGCTAAAATTTTCGTGGTTTTGGTTAGCGAATCGGAATTCAAAGCAATCGAGTTTGATTTGGCAGTAAAATTTAATTTTATATTTTATTTTTAGTATAAAACTGCAATCGAAGGGGAGTTAATTTAGTCAAAGTTCAATAGAGGGCCAACCTATTGTGCTGTTATGGGCATGTTTAAAACGAGCCGGAACCAGACGTTAATAAGTTGAAGAGTGTTTCTAAACAGTGGATACATGTCCGTCTCCTCAATGTTATAGTCCCTGGGGATGGGGATGAGATCGACTGCGGCGGAGTAGAAGGACACAGTTTCGTGGCAGAGCCGGTTATTAGCAATTGCCAAGCGGAAACCGAGCGTGGCACTGAGACAATACATCAGCATCCTGAAGTCAACGGGGTTGGCACTTAGGCAGATCTTCTGGAATAAACTTGGATGGAAGGCGGGATGGGACTGGATTTTGGGGTCTGTTTCAACCACGAGGCGGAAGAAGTTCATAGCTAAGGCGAATTCCCCTCCCGTCACGCCTCGGTCGGTGAGCGCCCACCCAATCAGAATAAGCGCATCGCTTAATGGTTCGGTGGGTGGGACCGTGCAGCTTCTCAGTGAGGGCGGGAAGCTCTTGGAGGTAGGCGAGGACTGCATCTCGGAACCAAACAAAGGGCTCGTAAAGCATGCCAAACCCTTCCTTGAGCAGGGACCACATCCGTCCTTTGATGGCTCGCACTTAAGTTTCTGCCGCTGACAATTGATGCACGCCCGAGACATTTCTGTCAACTTTAACCATTCCAACCTTATATACCTCCATTCCACTATTCATTTTAAAACTGCGACTTATTGCTAATCATACCACCGTTGTTTAGTTTAATTGACTACAATTTGTTTCGGTGAATTGATTTCGGACCAATGACAATTGAAGCTGCAGCCTTGGAATTGGATCTGGGTCTAATGTGGCTAAGGGAAGGAAAAGGTAATTAAATCGGGCGATTCCCTCAATTTGATTGAATCCTCATTTGAGTTCGGTCTTTTATGGGTTGTTTTGCATGAGAGAGGTTCATTTTTAGCCAAATTGAGCGATAGTCTTCATTGAACACATTCAACTTTAAGCCAACCGACTTCACCATGTTTAAACATCTGATTTGCATATGCGCATTAAGCTCACCAACCATTATTATGGAGATATTTTTGGCAACAATGGTTATTTTTATCTTAGCTTAGGTCTAGACTTAGTTGAAAACAGTATTTAGTTTAGCCTATTATACCATGGTAAAATAGAGACTTCAGTCTGTTATAAAAACGTACTGCTTCGCACTGATTTTGTCATTGATTTCGAGAAAGTATCCATGGGTTTTATTAATTTTGTTCCAGGAAGCATATGATTTAACTTCGAGCTGTAGATTTGCTTATGATTGGTCAATTTTGTACCGGTTACATCCAATCGGAACCGAAATAATCCCGGCTTATCCCTAAGGCTAGACGTAATATTAATAATAGAAACTGGGCCAAGATTTTAAGATTAATTATGGATTAATAAATTCGCTAATATCAACTATGCTGGTGTTTAACCAAAATTGAGTTTGAATTAGTTGATCAAAAGTAAAACATCTAGTAAAACACATCAACCCTTAAAGCTCCGATATAAAACTTCCGCATTCTGAATTCCTGTGAATTATCATTTGATTGAGGCTGGTGTAGGATTAGATCACATTCAACCTCTAGAGCTTGAAGACAAAACGCTACCTTTCCTAGATTAGTCGGCTTTTTAATTGAACTTTCATGTTTTGTCAGTTATGGTGTCAAGACATCATATTTTAACCTATTGCTTGCCTTTTTTTGGCATTAGTGGTGCCCAACCCAAAAGGGGGAGCCGCCACGCCAACCTATTGCTTGCCTTCTTTTCTCACTTTTTTATTTGTTAGCACGGTAAAATTGAGTTTTCAAGTTGACTTAGATTTAAATTTAAATTTACTAGAGGTAATATACTACTATCAAATTTTGCTATATTTGCCAACTTAGGAAATACAATCATTTAAGCTTACTTAAGTTTGAGCCACTTGGTACTAGCTGAAGATAAGCCAGTTCCTTGTTTTACTTATCTCAGCTTACTATAGCATAACTAGAAGGTACGTTGACTATACCCTATTGTATATTTACTAATAACTTAAATTAATAGATGAAGTATACTGTAATCAACAAAAAAATTAATATTAAAGGAATGAAGTAAAGAATCTAATTTTTAAAGATTCCGTCCCCTGGTCGGCTTATCTCGGTTAAATAATTTTCAAAGATTACTTATTTATTCGAGGTGGGCCGAACCGAGATAGCGAATAGCAAAGGTGGTCCATGGAGTTCCTGGCCTATCATACGCCGCGCATGGAGGTTTTCCGGATTTATTCTCCTTTCCCATTCATTCGATTTCCCTTAATCGGTGCGGTATCGTCCCCAGGTCGGCCCACCTCGAATAAGATATAAAAATATTTATTCGAGGTGGGCCGACCTGAGGACGATACCGCACCGATTAATGATGAAAATGGGAAAGTCGAAATTAACGGGAAAGAAGGATATAACCCGGTAAACCTCCACGCTCGGAGGGAATCTAATTTTAGGTTTTTATAATTTTAGGTTTTTATAATTTTAGGTTTCACTGTATTTATTTCATTTTAATTTAACCTATTAAGGAGAAGTTAAAAGATCATTTAAAAGAACATAAATATTAGATTGAGGTAATTATATCAAACTTAAGATATGAACAATTCTTACTTTTGTATTTCATCTTCCATACCGAACTTCTGCTATTAATAAGTTATTTTCTGATGATCCTATTTACCACGATAAAAGTAGCTATTTTCTGCTTTCTAAATTCTATATTGCTACATTATAATTCAGTCACAATCTAAATGTAAAAGAATGTAGTTGTTATAATATATTGTAATTTATAAAATCAACTATGTTCAGAATGAGGGTATTTGTTTTATCTTTTGCTTTCACATTTCTAAGTTCTCAAGTATGTTGGAGCAATTATCACAGTTTACTAGTTATTGTTGAATCAAACTTAGCTCCGGATTAGATTAGTTGCTTTTTTAATTAAAGTATACAAATAAACTTAATATGCATATTCAGTTTAAATGAGTGTATATTTGGACTAAAATTTACAGAAGTATATTTTTGGTTGAAAAAATCATTTATCATTATCCAATCAAGTTTTAAACTACCCTAGTTCATGTAATAGTATTTTTAATCTTGCATATTATCTAAAACAAGCTCTTATTTGTTATATAAATGATCTGTATGCAATCTATCATGGATACCTTTTTTGTTTTTTAAACACTTTAAGTTTGGTTTTATATAGTTAGCAGATATTAATATTTAAATTTTTTGATTATATAATTTATAAAGATCTGTTATAAAGCTTTTTTTTATCACAATAAATAACTAAGATTCAGTTTTTATACTAAATAAGGCATTAACTCAAACCTGACTATACTATAATCGATTGGTACACTACAATTATATATATAGTCTGAATACTTAATTACATATTTTTATTACTTTAAGCTTTTATAATTTAATAGAGGTGATATAAACTAATCTAATTTAAGTGAGGTTTAGGTTATAACTTCTAATACAATTCATAATGGTTAAATGGACAGATAAGCTATATGATAGTCATAGCTTTGTAACTTCCTATAAAAGATAGTATATTTCTAAACATAAAGTTCTAGGTTAATCCTACTAGGAAAGCAAAGTCTAATTTTATTTTAAATAGTGATTCTTAATGATCTTTCATGACCTAGTTTTTTTCCAATTTTATATAAGTATATATAAACTATACCTTTCTGAAAATTTTGGCACCAATATGTTTAATTTAACCATAGTATCAGTTTGATAATTATTTATAACTAGTTTAGGAATGTAAGTCCAGGGGAATGTCCCCTGTGTGTCAATCAGGCCCTCTTCCTGTTTTTGAGTAAAAAGGCTCTGAAGAGGGTGCTATACCCTTCATCACCCAGGGTGATCTCGCCCACGTGGTAGACAAGCACTGGGTAACAGCTTTCCCTCTTAAGATCCCTCTCATAGTTCCCACACTCACCTCACCCAAAATTGTAGGCCTGGTTGAAGAAATTTGTTCTGAAATTGCCAAAATGAAGTTGATCAGTCCAAAAACAAGTGGAAACAAGCCCAATGATCAGAATCCTCTTAGTCAAAAAGGAATGAAGATTGATTCATTGGCTGGAATCACTGACAGTTTCAATTTGGCTAACCCCACAAAAGTCAAAATTAACCCCCTCCCAGAATTATCATAGATCATCCCCAATGTGCAGGTAGCAGCATTGGACACTATCAATGATAGTTCGAAGCTCCCTTCTGGAAAATCATGCATTGCAGCTGATGCAACACTTTTGACTGAACGAATGGCCCAGTGACTGGGCATGGGTGGGTTGGGCATCCTGAACCTGTTCCCAACTAATTGGGACTGCTCCTACATGGGGTAGCCTTGGGGGATTCCCATTGCTCATTGGGCTAAATGCTGTTGCACCAACTTCCAGAAATGCAGTTGAGTCTCAGTTTGTGCATTTGAGGTCAAACCAGCAGTGACTTAGCCTGCTGCCAAATCCTTCAATGTCAGTTCCCAATGAACTTATCTGCCCCATTCCTGAATATTTGCTGGTTAGGTGAACTTGAGGGACCTGATCCCAGCTTTTTTCATCATCAATTGACCACTATTTAATCAGTTGCATCGCACTGAGGAAACTGGTGGTCAATTTTTCTTCCTTAATTTCTATTAAAAAACCTTTCCCAAAATTCAGTTTTTATATCAAAAAATAAACTGCCTTTTCTGATGACACTCACACACCCCTCAGGGTTAATGGTCATATTTGTCTGGTATTTTATTATGTGCCTATATGAGATTCTGGCTCACTGGCAGGTATTGGCAAAACTCCTTTCCAGCTTCATATCTGTCATACCAGAAGCAGTGCCCTTGGCATTCTGGTTTGCCATTTGGATGCTCCAGCATCTAGGCTGGCAGGCTGGTCTAATTCTATCTTGCTGTTTGCCTGAAAAGGAAGCTGAATAGGAATATTGTTTGAAAATTTATATACTCTGATAATCTCCTTCATAATCACATTATTAAGAGTAATAATATAATTAGTAAATCAATATTTGGATATAAGCATACTTCACAAAGAGATAAGCACTTTAGTTTAACATGGTATACAATATTACCTAGTCATGAGAGAGGAGCAACGAAGTTAGTCTGAATAGCAAAAATAATAGCTTTTAGGCTAAATTATCCTACTATCACAGAAGTTTTATTTAAATAACAAGATAAATAATTGTTGTAAAGCAGATAATTTCTTAATTATAAACTTTTGTTATAATTTTTATTTGTTAAGAATCTTTAGATAAATTTTACAAGCTTATCCGTTGTTAAAATAAACCATAACTTACAGAAAGGTTATAACACTAGCTATTCTAAATAAGCCTAAGGTAGATATGCCACAGTGTGGTCATCAATTGTAAGTCCCGATGAACATCCTCTGGGCATCAATTGGGCCATCTTTCCATTCCTGAGCAAGAAGGTACTGAAGAGGATGGCCATACCCCTCGTTACTCAGGGCGATCTTGCTCACGTGGTAGATGAGCGCTGGGTAATAGCCCTTCTGCTTCAGATCCCACTTCTGGTACCCACACTATCCTCAGCAGAACTGTTATGAGGAATCAGTAAAATCTGCATCAAGATCACCAAAATAGAATTGATTGCAACTAATTTGAGTGGCAATCAGCCAGATACTCAGATTTCAAATGGTCAAAAAGTTATGAAGACCAAGCTATCAGCTGTAATACTCACCAGTTGCAATTCAGTTTACACGATGATCAAAAAAATCCCCCCTCCCAAATCTGTCAGACATCACCCCAATGGGTAGATTCCTACCAGCAAATTGGGCGTTGCACCTGATGCAATGTCACTGACCGCAACTCAGCCTGCTGCCAAATTTTGTGATGTTGGTCCCCAGGGAACTACCCACCCATTCCCAAATAGTTCACCGCTGAGGTCAAACTGAATGCAACTTGGCCCGCCACCAAATTTTGCAATGTCAGTCTCCAGGGAACTAACCCGCCCATTTCCCAAATAATTTGCCGCTTAGGTCAAACTTGCAGAACCTGATCCTGGATTGTTTTTCCTCAAAATCAATGACTATTTAATCAGGCGCATCACACTGAGAAAATTGTTGGTTAATTCTCCATCCTTAAATTTAAAATAAAAACAACTTCCCCCCAAAATCTCATTTTTATCTTCTGAGAATTAAGCTCCCTTCCAGTTCCATATTTGTCATACCAGCAGCAGTGCCTCTGGCATTCTGGTTTGCCACTTGGATGCTCTGGCATCTGGGCTGGCAGGCCAGTCTAATTCTTACTTGCTGTCCACCTGACATAATCAACCAACCATCAATCTCTACCATTTCTGCCTTTCTTGTAGATATTGGTGCAGCAATGGTCCTTTATTTCCAACTAAATCAGGTCATAAAGAGGATTTTATCCTACCCACATTAGTCCCATCCCCACTCAAAACTCCAAACCCATAACCCATAGTTGCCGCAGCTATCTTGCCCATGTCAGTAGGGGCTGATATCTCAGCTTGCAATGAGTTTGCTCTCCAAAGCCCAGTAATTTCCCAGCTGTTGCCCTTAAAAGGTGCAATTCCCATGGAACTGGAACCAATCATCATCAAAAATGGGGAAGAGGCTGAGGAAGAGGTTATCCTGGCATCCCAGAAATCATGACGTTCCATCCAATATCTTGCGGCTTGGAAAGGATATCTGGCTTATGAGAACAGTTGAGGAAAGGTGCATGATTGCACAAATTGCATGAACCTGGTCAAAGTGCTCCACATATCCCACCCCAAGATTCTCCATTTCCCCAAAAAACCTGTGTCAGTAATGGCGATCAAGTCACCCAAGGCGCACAAGAAGGTGGCTCTTGTACAGTTTCCCAGTGATGAGGCTATTCTCTTGGAAAAAGGAAAGGGTAATGTAAGTCCCGGTGAACGTCCTCTGGGCATCAATCAGGCCATCTTTCTGTTCCCGAGCAAGAAGGTACCAAAGAGGATGGCCATACCCCTCGTTACTCAAGGCGATCTCGCTCACATGGTAGACAAGTGCTGGGTAATAGCCCTTCCACTCTGGATCCCGCTTCTGGTACCCACACTCTCCTCAGCAGAACTGTTATGAGGAATCAGTAAAATCTGCGCTGAGATTGCCAAAATGGAATTGATCACAACTAATTTGAGTGGCAATCAGCCAGATACTTAGATTTCAAATGGTCAAAAAGGTATGAAGACCAAGCTATCAGCTGGAATACCCAACAGTTGCAATATGGTTTACACAATGATCAAAAAAATCCCCCTCCCAAATCTGTCAGACATCACCCCAATGGGTAGATTCCTACCAGCAAATTGGGCGTTGCACCTGATGCAATGCCACTGACTGCAACTTGACCCGCTGCCAAAGTTTGTGATGTTGGTCCCCAGGGAACTACCCACCCATTCCCAAATAGTTCACCGCTTAGGTCAAACTGACTGCAACTCGGCCCGCCACCAAATTTAGCAATGTCAGTCCCCAAAGAACTAACCCACCCATTTCTGAATAGTTCACCGCTTAGGTCAAACTGACTGCAACTTGGCCTGCCACCAAATTTTGCAATATTGGTCCCCAGGGAACTAACCCGCCCATTCCCAAATAGTTCACTGCTTAGGTCAAACTGACCACAATTCAGCCCGCTGCCTAATTTTGCAATGTCAGTTCCCAGGTAACTAACCCGCCCATTGCCCAAATAATTTGCCGCTTAGGTCAAACTTGCGGAACCCAATCCTGGCTTGTTTTCCCTCAAAATTGACAACTATTTAATCAGGCGCATCACACTGAGAAAATTGTTGGTCAATTCTCCTTCCTTAAATTTTCCAATAAAAACAACTTCCCCCAAAATCCATTTTTATCTGTTGAGAATTAAGCTCCCTTCCAGTTCCTTATTTGTTGCACCAGCAGCAGTGCCTCTGGCATTCTGGTTTGCCACTCTGATGCTCTGGCATCTGGGCTGGCAGGCCAGTTTAATTCTTACTTGCTGTCCGCCTGACACCAGTATAGTTGATACCCAAGCGGAGAGTAAGCCAGTGTGAACTTGCATTCAACTCCTGGTTCAGAAAGCATGTTTTGCTAACAATATAATGACCTTATTCCTTGAATTTGGATTTTATCTTCCTGTTAGTTTTCATGGATTTTACTTGTATGACATCACATTTTACAATTTTCATTAGCGTTTTAGCACTATTTTGTTTGTTTGGATTAAATTTGAGACTAATTTGAAGTTTAATCTATATTGTTGGTCTAAAGAAAAATCTGCATGTTTGTCTTATTTAAGATTCTGGAATTAGTATGGCAACATAGACAATTTAGTGGTTTGGGTAAATCTCTTTACCTTTCTTACCTTCATCATAACAATGCAGGAATATACTACATATCACTAACTAAAGTTGCTAAGTTAATAGTTTATCTTTTAGAATATAAGGTAAAAATATATAGCACTTATATTTGGCTAAGATTTTCCAAATATGAGACACTACATTTATCATTAAGCTTTGCTGGACAATTTAATTCTTCTAATTTTCTTTTTCAGTTATGTTAGTAATAAGTTTAAAGTCAGGTTTATTATTTTGTATAAATATAGTAGTTTGCACTTTTGTTTAGTAGTTTCAGTATATACCAACTTAATCATCTACAACATTGACCAGCAACTTTTAGGAGTAAATTAATGGTTTTTATATAGTATATCAACTTTAAATTTCACTTTAACAAACAGTTTTATATGTGTCAAAATTTAACAAATACTGAGGTTTACCTATCCAGGTATGTTTTTATTATTTATTTAAGGTCAGTATCCTGAAAACAATACTGCATTGACTAATGAGACAAAGGGAAATCAAGATCATAGGGAAGTGAGGACAAATACTGGCAAACCTCCATGTGCGGAGTTCTGATAGGCTAGGAACCCCATAAACTATCATAAATTTTCTCTATATTAGTTTATGGATTAGCAAAAAATGGCAGCACAGAAAAAAAATGATTTCTACCAAAAATATACCAGAACTTAACTGGAGAGGCAATAGCCATTTAGTCATATTCTATCACTAGGCACCCTCCCTCCAGAGCTGTCTATATTTAAAACAAAAATGCTATAAATAATATTTAGTTTTCTATAAACATGATACCCTATGTCAGAATTAATGAAACCATATAATTTATACCTATAAAAATCAAAAAAGAGCTGATTGGATGACCTCCTCTATAATTGCGCCATGACAAATCAAGTGAATTGTTAATTAGTGAAATAATTCTCTAGAATGGTAAGAATCAATAAAGAGAAATAATGAATTGTCACAAGATACAATTTGGACTGGTCCAACAATTGATGACCTTTTTGAAACTGTATCCCAAATCCCATAGTTGCAATCCCAAAGCACCATAACTATATAGCATGACAATCCAGACATTGATGGAGTAAGGTGCCTACTACTTGACAGTCAATATGAATAAAAAGTGAAGATCTTGATCAAGGATGACTCAAAAGTTCCCTACACCACAAGGCTCCCACACATCCAATGAATGTTAAATAATTTTAACTCAATAAATTTTTTATTTCATACCTAGACAAAAATTAACATATATTTTACTTTCCTTAACATATACACAACAATAGTGTTAGCCATCATGAACCAGAATAATTGCTGATAAATGGACCCTTATGAAGCAAAAGTGCGTTGCCATTGTCATTCAGAAGCTATTCTGTCAGTAAGAGCCATCCTAAAGGAAGGTAGAAATTCCAAGTATAACATTTCTGAGCATTAAAAAGTCATCTCTTTGTCTCAACTATAGCAGTTAAATCAATATTGGTGCTCATTATAGGGGGCATTGAGTTGTTACCAACAAAACTGTCAATCACAAGATGGGCAAAATTTTAGCAATGAATCCTTCCTCTATTAAAGCAGAAAATTATTGCCAGATGGATTAACATATCTCAATATGAAATACCACACATACAACCTGTGAATTTGGAGTTTTGTGCCACCTTTGAGTTTAAGTTTGCCATTTCAGACCATAAGCTTTATGTCTTTCAGTCTGACATCATCAGCGGTACCATCCATAAGCTCTTGGACGAAATCTACTTGACTGAAGGCTGATCCAGCCGCTCCCATTTTTTGGCGGTACCTTCCTACATGCAAAGGCTTTATGGAATGCTACCGTGGCCTCCAACAAATTAGCCAATGAGGTGAAAACCTACCTTCAACTTTTTGTACATCCCATACTCTATATCTTTCTCCAATCAGTAGACTACATCATGAGGAGGTTTATAACAGTTAGGACTGAGATAGAACCTCAAATCAAATCCTATTGACTTATATAAAGCAACTTATGCACCTTTCTGAGATAACCATGAGGCAATCCATGACAATGACCCCTCATTGCAATGCTTGTAATCAAATTGCCTTTTTGGACTCTGGGATTTCAGGCTACATGTATAACCAACAAACTCTCCATCTATAAGATTTATTAACTAATGTATGTGATTATGTGCAACAAACCTCCTACAATTCTGAGGGTGGACCCAGGCTCTATATTTGGCTCTAGTGAAAGACCTAAACTGTGAATGCGTTAATTTAAAGACTACAACAATGATTCCAGGGCCACACCAAAGGCTCAGGAGTCTAAAGGCTTCAAGGTAATATGGAGCTGATGTTCTGATGATCCCTGAAGTCCCAAAGGGCCTAGAAGGCTCTAAGGCTGTGTGGTGTAGAAGAACCATAAGACCCTGAATGTCTTCCTAGCCCCCTGGTTCACTTACCCCACATGCTGAGGGTATTAACAATCCATAGTGTAACAAAATAACAGCAAAGGTTAATGCTCTACATAAGCAGATGTACCAGATTGCTCAAGAGTTCGGCGTTCTCCACTAGTCACCTTATCAATCCCAATATTACCTTGGATGATTATCAAAGTAGATATACATATGCATTCATTCACTGAGGTTATCAATAAACATCTAAATTATAGAAAAAACTTTTACCAACCTCAGTGATCAAGTCAGCAATTGTTAAGCAGTGATTTTAGCTCTAAAAATTCAGATGGATAGGAAGGGAAGTACATCCACCCTTGATTAATGCTGGAGATAACTGTAGGATGAAGTGGAGAATCTAGGAAGACATATGGATTAAAGAGTCTCCATGAGTATGCAGAGACAGTGTCCTTTGAGTTGAGCCATAATGCTGATCTTGGCATAAAAAATCTTTATGGCCCTTCAGGCTCTATTTTTATAAGCCAATTTAAAAAGAGGTTAATTCCAGGTCAGGAGAGTATCGCGTCAATTTTGAATGCTTATGAGAGTGCAATGGAGGAGGCCACCAACATTCAGAAAGTGAAGCACATTCACTCTTGCTTCTATCAAGAGATTGTGAGATTATGACCCCTCACCTGCATGACTGTAAAACCTTGAAGCAAGTTAAGACCGCCTTAATTCAGGAGTTCAGGAGTGATCAAATATTATCAAAACAGAAACAGGCCTTTATGGTAATCCAACTTAGTAAAGGAGAAAGTACAACTGACTCCTATAGACAATTATATACCAATGTTCAGTTATTAGTACTACTAATAGTATTTCTCTAAATGACGCCATTGCTGCAGCCATCTCTGTTATTGAGCCCTGGCATGACGTCCAACTACATCTGAGAGGGATTAAGCAGACCTTTAGTATCCATTAAATCAAGGAGGTTTTGAGGGAAATTTATGCTGCTACGTCAATAAATTTTTACACCTTAGAAGCCTCCCAACGGGACTTGTGTACATGTAACAAAGTAAAGAACACGAACATACCTATCTGCTCCTAATGCAAAGGTCATAGTCACACTTGGATCAGTGCTATAAGCAACATGCTTAGGGGTTGGATGCAAACTGTCAGCAAAAGTGAGATCAATATGAAGAAAAAGGCTATTTTCTGATGATTCTACTAACATGCCGCTAACTAAATCTGCCATCCCTGAACCAATTGCCTCTAAGGATACCTGGGTAATGAACTCTCTACTTTTGAAAATAAACGTTTTGATAATACATACCCTTCTTCTTAAGAATCACCCATGTTCCACATTTGCCATACCAGTTTGACAACCTGGTAACTCAGGTCACTGGTAAAGTTTTTTTATTCCCCATTCTTGAAATCATCAATGACGGATCCCTGGTAAATATCATATCATCAAAACATATAAATAAAAGACAAATCACTTCTAACTTGATATACTAAATGGTATATAGAACTGCTAGATCTAATGCACAAGGTCTATTGGGGCCTATTCTGCGCTCCATATCAGGTTCAAAAAAATATCCTTGGTCACCTCAACAGTAGCCCTTGACAACTCATCTATAAAATACTGTTGGGGACTCAATTTTCTCTGGAGTGCTGTTCCATCATCTATTACGCTAAAGGATTCTTATCTTTACTTGGGATACATGTTCCCTTGGTATTACAAACTAATAAGGATTGCAAGTAATGTATATAGTCCTGCACCTGCTTACTGAAGATGGACGACAGGATAAGTAGATTGAATATCTTTCTAGGGTTTTAACATGCAACTGCCACAAAATATAGTTGATGGAACATAAGGAATGTCTTTATAAACTTAAAACCAAATTAATCCATCCAAGGTCCCAAGTCATAAAAAACAAGCGTATGAATGTAAAAATTTCCCCATTGATATACTAAAATATGAGAAATTTATATTCTATCAGTGAATGAAATCTTGACATGACCTGGAGTTTCTGACCCTGCATATGATGGCCCTGTCTCGGTGCTTTTGGCCAGTTTGGCAGCTAAGATGTGTATGGTGGGACCCAGCACTGATAGCATATTTAAGGCTACTACACATTAACAATATTGATAAGGTTTGAGGGTTTGAGAACCTCTGAAACTTCAGGTTAGAGGAACCTCCAACGGTTGCAATAGTTGCAACTTCAGTTGGAGAAGACTTAACCTTTGAATAAAGGTAAAGTTTGACGAACTACTGGAGGAATATACTGAATTATTTTTTAACTCCACATATGACTTTGATAAGATGAAAGGGGTCATAAATTAAATACAGGCGATGCTCCCTTCATATGTAAGTCCTGAGACTCATCCTTTTCACCTGGACCACGAAGAATACCCCTTCATATGTAAGAATGATCCTGGGCCCCTTGATGCTCCCCTGTCTCAGCTCAGCAGCTTGCTCATGTTTTAGATGAGCGATATGTTACTGCACTGCCCTAAGGAACCGCTTTTTCTGCCCCTCTTTTCCTCTTTTCCTCTTATACCTTATTGAAAATTATAGATATCGCAGAGAGGTGTCCAGTCTAAAGGCCTCTAGCAGTCCCCTAAGTCTCAAACATATTCTGATCACTGCCAATATATGCGAGAAATTGCTTAAACCCACCCAAAACACACTATGAGTTACAAAGAGTCTGATAAGTTGAATTTTGTCATAAAATGAAATAGATTCTAGATTTTATACCAGGAATATTAAGTCTCCTCCCAATGAAGTCCAATTTTCTCTTTGTAAGAAAGGGTTTACAAAAATAGGCTGCAATGACATACCAGTCTGGACTGAATTGTACAAGATTGATAATATTGATTTGGATTAATCTCTAAGCTGTAACATGTGCCATTAAAATGTTAATGACCTGATCTGAACCTGTGAAGAAAACATCCCTAAAAATTACACTCTTTCTGACTAAATCAATTAAGATATATGCAGGAGTCCAGCCAGGACAAAGCTTTGAGCTCCATCAAATCCTTAATCCCCTTCCCTCTTATAAAAGGCAACAGCCCTCCTTAGGGTATGTTGCCAGTTTAATTCTTATTTTAACTTTCCATTTAGTAAACCTAGCTTTTCCTAATTATATTTACTGTGGAACCCGCCTTCTACACCATATTATTGTTTCCTCATGTTAATACAGAGATGTACACAGCCATCCACTAGATAATCCTAATGTTCTTTAAGTGGGTGCTCCAATTAATTGGTCCAGAGCCACTCCGCGTCTTATGCAAATTTATGAGTATTTGTGTTTCCAATCATAGCTGATGATTCTTTGTGCACGCAATGAAAGCCTGTAATTAAAAATCACTCAGATGGTACACCACCTATTTGGTGCAATCCATCTACATATACCTTACCACCATTCCAATCTATATATAATAATTAACAGCTGCGGAACTTGGAAGAGTGATTGCCCCCTGTCAATCCCACCCATGGAGGTTGGCACAATAAGACATGAAGTTGCCCATTGCAACCTTCTGGCTTATTTATTGGGGCCTTTGGTATTTAATTAACATATTAATCACTAAAATAACCCTTAGAACATCTCACCTCCAATTAACTAGGCTGAATGTGCCCCTGACATTCTTAGCTAATCACTGATTACTATCAAAACCAGGTTGGAAGCCCAGTTTTCTTTCAATCAACTATGATCATGACACAGTAAACCAGCCACAATTTTTGCACTCTCCTCCCTCCACTATGGATTTAGCGAGGCGTTCACTCAATCTGTAACTATATACCCATACCTTTTTGATTCTGGTTCCTATATTTCTAATGATAAAAAGCATATCTTAGTCCAGAACCCCACTCTGATGATTAACTATGAAGAATCAGCAAAAGTTCGTTGAGAATACAAGCTGAACAACCTATCAGCTACAAGAAGCCCACTTCTTAAACTGGCTTATATGCCATCAAGGTGGCTTGTTTAATCTCAGTTCCCACAGATTAAAATCAGACCTACTTTCTGTTCCCATTACCTTCCGCACTAGGTCACAAAAGGTCATCATGGAAGCTTCTGGAAACAGGGGCATCCAGCAACTTCATGAACTTCTAAGATGAAAAATAATTGAACTTATACTGTCAAAACCTCTAAAATTGTGGGCACATCCTTTGCTTTCATGAAATGTCACACTATGCGGCATCCAGTGCAGTCCTTTATCATTAATTTTTGTTTCTATGACTAATTCTCTGGAGTGTAGGGTTTACTATACCCTGTTATTATTGGTGCAGGCTGGTGGTTTTCTCATCATGTAGACACCACATTTGAAACTTAACTCCTTTTCCTATGAGAATGGCATGCTCATTGGGAGTACCCCTGATTGACACTCTCCCACCTTAGCCACTTAATTTTAATTTTACCTTTTTCTTCTCTCTTCATCAATTTCCACCATACTTCTCTTCATCATCGCCCTATAAAAATATATCTTTAAAATGAGCTTAGCTACCAGGCTCCCAATTCACTCAGAGTATGACATGGAATTAAAATTGATAGTTCTTCTAGTCAAGATAAACTACCCCTTAACTCATACACAGAAGAGGAACATATAGCCTTGATATGGATGGATGATATGTTGTTAGAACAGATCATTAAGAATTCCTCTCACATCGCCTCCACTGTTGTTTTTGCCCAAAAGTAGACAGATCTCTGCGCCCCTGCACCGACTATGGCACTTGAATAACAAAGATCTCAGACCCCTATTGTCAAAAGAGTGTCTGTAACTCTCTCGTTCCCAGCAAGGTGGTGTGGGATTCACAGCCACACCGCCAGGAAATTAGCCATTAACAAGATAGAAAACAGGGCACCACGGAGGGTGATGGAGCAAAAGGGATCCAGGGCAAGGGTGTACAGCGCGATGTATACTAGTAGATAACAAATAAACAGCAAAACTTCGTTGGACTCCAAATAAGAGTCTATAACCAAGTGAAGATAGGTGCTGGGGTGCTTGGATGCCTTAAACTGGAGGGAACCTGGGTGGCACAGAGGTGCACCAGATAATGTAGTAAATTTTGTTAGAATGAAATGACCAATGTTGTTAGAGACCTCCTTGAGGAGGTTTTTGAACAGGTTCACCCAATGAACCATATAAAAACGTAAAACTTAATGGAATAGTTTTATTAATAAAGTTGACCAATGAGGAAAGTTGGTTTCATGGAAACATACTTAAACAATGAGGGGAGAGTCATTGATTTGAAGATGTGGTGCTAAGCCTAAGAAAACAAATCTGCGCACACTACCATCAGCCAGGGTCCTGTAACTCAAGTTTGTCCAAACTCAAGTTATAAATTGTAAGCAGACTCATTCCAATTTGACAATATTATAAATGCAACGGATTTCAAAACCTTGTCCCTCAAGCAACTGTAACGAATCATCAGGATTGAGAACATAGCTGTTACGTTTTAATGCCCTGACTGTAACGCCAGGATGAGCATCATGCACTTTCCATGATCAACCTAGGCATATCTCGCCTGTACCCAGCGTTGATCCAGGGTATGTTTAAGTCAGGAAGGCCTTGCAATTTTTCCTTTTGGCCTCCTGACATCCAGCCTTGTCTTAAAATCCTTTTCTCAATTATGTCATGTAGCCATGACACTTATCCCCTTCTCTGGAACATTATTTTTGCTCAAGCAACTGTAAAGTCTTTACTATTTATAAAGGTAGACCTGATTAACACTTTTATGCCAAATTAAGGGTCAAGAAAGGGCAGGAGTGGCTCATCTCCATGCATATCAGAGAGAGGGCTTTACAGTTCAGGGTGATGCCCTTTGGTTTGATGAAAGCTCTAGAAAATTTCCACTTTATGATAAGCAATGTCCTCTATCATCTCTGTTTCACATGCGCCAATGCATACATTAATGACACCCTGATCCATTCGCCTATTTTGAGCAACCTGTAAAAGATCTGGAAGCATTATTTTCTGCCTTCCACAGGGATGAGCTTTCTTGTAAAGCCCTCCAAGTGCTGATTCTTTCATGAAGAGGTGACCTTCTTGTGAACATGGCATTGAAGGATGGTTATTCAGTTCCCCCTCATAAACTTGATGTTATCCAGTATTGGCCTACTCTGACTACCCAGAAGCAATTCAGAAGCAATCTCAGATCTGTGATCCTCCTCAAGAAGTTCTTCTCAAACTTGTTTAATTGGGGGCACCTCTCCATTCGCTGACTGGAAAGAACGCCCTCTTTAAGTGGACATATAAATGCCAGATCATCTGAGTCCACCCAAGATGTCTTTACTTTGGCTTTAGTTCTCTGGCATGTGGATACATTTAGACCTTTATTTTTGGCTTGTGATGCATCCTCAGTTGCTGAGGGGATTTGCTTCTCTAGGATCATTATGAGATAAAGCATCCTGTTACTTTATTTTCCTGAAAGCTTTTGTCCTCTGAGCAAAGTATAGCCCATATGTACATGGAACTGGCAGTTGAGCTCTGGGCACTGACTCAAAGGCAATATCTTCTTCAGGGGCGCAGCATAAGAATATTTTGTAGACTGATCATCTGTAATTTATATACTACAGAAAGCCTCAGAATCTCGCCCATCGCTAAGATCACACCTATTGCAATCTATGAGACTTCAAGCTTTAGTATGAGTTTGACAAAGATTCCTTACATGTCTTACTAGACATGATAAGTTAAATCCTGCTAAATTCCTTGCATAAATGACCTTACCGACCTCACAACTGTTGATCCCTCATCATAAAACCTGACGCTGGCTCTCTTCCTGATTTTTTATGCAAGCCTGCCCCCAGGTGCGCCCATCTTTTACCAAGTCCTGGCCACCCATTTAATATCCTTAGAAGAAATAGGTTTATAAGAAAATCTGTTAAACAAGTCCCAAAAGCGCACCGTTATTCCCTAAAAGATAAGGTAATATTCTTCTGCAATAAAGCTTGATTCCTGTTCACCCTCCACGACCAGGTGATCTAAATATCTATGATTCTCCAACAATAGGTCACTCTGGGTCTAAAAAGTGGGGAACTGATCAAGTGAACCTAAAACTGGCCAGAACCTCTAAGGAAATTCCCTCGTTGCTCTCCTGTTGAGTAGTATGTTCTCATCTAAATCTGACGGATTTGAGAAAAAATGCCATTTTTATCTATTAAAACTGGCTGAATGGCCCTGGAACTCAGTGTCCATTGACTTTATTGTAATTCTTCCTCCCTTCAAGGGCTATACTGAGCTCATGATGACTGTTAATTGTTTCATCAAGTTTGTTCTCTTTATATCTTTTTTACACATCAATCATTTCATAAAAGACTTCAACTCTGTTTAATTGCATATTTACTCTATGTTTGGTCTCCTCAAGAATATTAAGTGGCTGCAGACCACAATTTAATGCAAAATTATGGAGTGGCCTTATTGACTTTCTACAGATCAAACCCTGTTGGTCAACTGCTTACCAGTGCTAGTCAGATGGTCAAATTGAGAAAGTGAGCCAAACCCTGGAGAAATACCTCCACTGTTACACCTCAGTTATTAATGACACATGGGCATCAGACCTCCCCCTGGCGCAGTTTGTTTAAAACAACTCCCTCCATATCACTACTAGTTTCTCACCCTTTGAGGCCATCTTAGGATATAACTCCAGAATTTCAGCTTAGTACCCGTTTTTCTTATGCAATTCCAATAACAGAGGAACTCCTGAACCATTTATTCAAAATCCATAATCTTGCATGAGGTCAATTGTCTAAAACACTAGAAGACTACAAGAATTTTACAACTTGAAAATGCCACCTTGGCCATAACTTAAGGAAGGATCACTTCCCATACTGGACACCTGTCACTTAAACATTTTAAGCTCTTCAATAAAAATTTGTGTGCAAAAGCTAATGCTCATACGAGGTGCTAAAAACTTGAGAAACGGCGCCTTTTGGATCAAGCTCCCCTACCACTGGAAAACAATGTATTTCATGTGCCAAGTTATCTCCTTTTAAAAGCCACATACCTGCGCTGAATGAGCTTATTATGGTAGAAGATTCTCAGGAGGATGAAGTAGAACTCATTCTGGCTTCCCAGAAAACACGACTCTCCATCCAGTACCTGGTAGCATAGAAAGACTACCCCTCATATGAGAATAGTTGGGTGAGCACCAGAAACTGCATCATCTGCAAGAAGCTTATTTGAGATACACCATGCGAATCCAGATGCGCCCATCCTCCAAAAGTATAGTGGCTTTTATTATAGTCAAACTCCCCAAAAAGTACAAGAACTAAGCCTTATTTCATGCCTTGGAGGCAAATTCTTTCCTATTTTAAAAATTGTTGCTAGTCCTAAGGCTCAGCTTCACCGCCTGGACTTCAAAATATACCCTTTCAGGCGTAAGTAGTATTCTAGGTCCCTTTTAGCTCCCCTATCTCAGCTCAGTGATCTTACTCATGTAGTAGATGAACGATATTTACAGCCCTGCCCTTAAGGTTTATCCCTCTGTCCGTTTTCCTCTTCTACCAGTTGTAAATCATAGAAGGGGTTTGAAAAATATGGTATAGTCTAGGGGCCTCCGCCAGTCTCCTAAGGCTCATAACAAACATATTCTTGTCACTGCCAATATTCAAATTCGCTTAAACCCAAACAAAACACCATATGAGTCCTAATGAGTCTAATAAATCAGGTTGGTTCATAAATGATGAAATGTATCGTGGATAATACCCCTGGATCATTCAATCAGCACCTAATGATAGTCTGATTGATCTCTTGGTTATAATGAGTTCATTCAAAAGTGGTAGCAATGATGTATCAAACTGAACAAATCTGTGCAATCTCAGTACTATCAATTTGAGTTACTCTCTGATTAGTGACATATGCGATCAAAATTTTGATGACGTGATCTGAACCTGTCAAAAAACTGCTCAAACTTGTTACACTAGTCCTGACTTAATCAATTAAGATATGCACGGGAGATCAGGCTCAGGACAGTGTTTTAAGATCTTTCCTTCGTCTTTTCTTCCTCAACCTTTTATAAAGCAACAGTTCTCCTTAGGGTATGTTGTCAGTTTATTCCTTATTTTAACTTTTCTTTCAATAGACTAGCTTTTCCCAAATTTATTACCATGGAAATTGCCTTCTAAATAACATCATTGTTTCCTCAAGTTAATCTGTCGTGCACGCCGCCATCCACAAATATTTCCGGTGTTCATGAAGTGGGCTTTAATTCATTGATCCAGCCCCACTCCGTGACTTAGGCAAACTTGTGTGTATTAGTGTTTCATATCATAGTTACCAATCTGTTGCTCATGACTTTTTAATCCTGAGACAATGATTCATGCAGCCAAAAAATCACATATTTGGTGAAAACCATCTAAAATAAGATCTATCACAATACTAATCCGTTCATATGTAATAACTAGCAGGTGTGGAACTTGGAGGAGTCATTGCCCTCCATGCCTCTCCTGCCCATGGGGTTGTCTCAGTAAGACCTGAAGTTGCCCCCATTGCAGCCTTCTGGATTTTTATGGTGGCCTTTGGAAATCATTTATACAAATTTATCCTATAATAACCCTTAGAACATCTCATCTCCAGGTCACTAGGCTGACTTTGACCCTGGCATTATGAGCTCTTCACTGGTTACTATTACACCCAGGTTTGAAACCCAGTTTTCTTTCAATCAGATACAACCATGACACCATCCTAGCGTGACAATATTGTAAAGGGCAAAGTAGAGAAAGTCCAAGTTGCTAAAGAGCTCAAGGAGTTATTATAGTTGGAACTGCTGTTACCATCCCAAAGCCATGGACATCAACCCTCCTATTGGCTGAAAAATGAAAGTCACGAAGTTGACATGGATTTTAAAAACTCATTTCAGTAATAAAAATTAAAAGTTTTCTCTTGACTTATATCAAAGATTTTCATAGCCTTCTTGCCATAGATCAGTTTTTGACATTGGATCTTGCCAGCGGGTATTGTCAGATTGAGTAGCCCCTGAAGATTGTGACAAATGCACATAAATTGCCAAATCTGGACTATTTGAGATGAACTGAATGTCACAAGAGCTATGCAATGCCGCGTCCACCTTTCAGCAAGCAATGGATCAGCTTCTGGGTGACATGAAGCTATAGTTCATATAAGGTTACTTAATTGTATTACAGTAATTTTCAGAGAGCTTAAATGGGAACTAAGAGCATCTACATAAGTCTTTAACCAGCTAAGGCAGACTTCAATTAAGCTCAAGACTTATAAGCGCTCGTTTTTCCAACATGAGATGTAGTTTGTTAGGCATAAAGTCAAGCATTAGATCTGTTGGGCTTTTTGCCCATATACTACAGTCTGCTAGATTACCAGAAATCACTAGGGGATAATTCCCTGAGGCGAAGTGAATGTGATATCAGTTGGCCCGAATTTCAGAGTAACTACATTCAGGGGATTTTTAGTTCGCCTAGTCATATCCATTGGGGATCAATCCAGATGAATACTTAAGATCTCGTCAGGTGGAGTTGCCGACGAAAGAGGGGATACTGATAGTGATCAACTATCAAGTACAATTAGGATTGGTCGGGTTTTATCATCAACTGATTGGGAATGAATAGCAAGTTATGAGGCAAGTGATGCCACCTGCAACTAGTGAATTGATCAGTTGGTGCGTGGCCTGCCTTAATGGGCAATAAATCCAATGACCTAAGCAGGTAGATAGCCAAATATGGTTTGTTTGCTTGGATCAAGAGGAAAACGTTAGGGACACGTTTTCTGACTCTTTCCATTTAGGTCTTAAGGATGTCCAACGGCAGAATTCTGGCCAGGATGGGGAAGATCATTGCTGCTGAGACAAGGATGGGTGATTTAATGGCAATGGCTGCCGTTTCATCAAAGAGGTGTCAACTGAGGGTTAGACGACTGAATCCCCACTATAAATACCCTAGAATTTACTCCTAATAAAAAACAGTATTTACGAAAACAAATAATTAGATATATAGTTCTATAGTTTTCATCTGGTATATAGTTTAAGTAATAAACTATCATTAGCTTTCCATTGTTCTATTCTTCTCAAGGATATTATTGCTGTGTGCGTTAATTGGGAGACTCTTAAGGAAAAGATTAAATATCTGAGCGGGGATCTAGAGAAGAAGGAGAAACATTTGGGGATTGCTGGTGACTGTGTGTTGGACCAAAGAGACAAAAACAGGGAATCTCAGAGAAGATTGGGTGGATAGAACGAGGGAAAGAATCCCTAGATCATGCCATCTCCAGTATTTCAAGCAGGAATACTGACCAAGCGTTGGGCTGAGATATAAGAATTCACACTCAACTATGGATAATAGTTGTCATACTATTATCAACCAATAATCTAATTTACTATACAACGAAGACAAAGTACACAAGAAACTAAACCTGTGCAGTAAAAAGATTACTGTGGTTGTTTGCTGATAATAACTCTTAAGTAAATTTTTACAAGTTGGTGCTCACTACAGGGTGTAGTTGAGTTGATGAATTTATGAGAATGTCATACAAAGACGTGTTACACAAACTGTGGATGGAATTAGCCACTGTGAATCAGAATGCCTAAACTCAGCGGATCATTGGGAATTCACTACCTTGGAAGAAATGAGTCGTCAAGATGGAAGAAGGGATTAATAGTGTTGCAAGTTTTGGGAACGAGCTACTTGGGAAAGTAACTTCGTTGAAGAAGAAAGAAGGGGACCTCGTTTGAGAAGTCATATATCTGAAAAATGGAGCGAGAAGTAATCACGTTCATTTGAGACATTCAGTGTTGATATAGAGCGACTGATCAAACAGGTCAAGGAACTTAAATTCTCACAAATGTGGTTTTGAGCCAAGTATGGCAAGTAATGCCAAATAAAGAAGCCCTCACATGATGCTTGGGAAGTCAAATATCCTAAGAAACATGCCACCCGCTTTTACTGCCATTTTGGAGATGACACCCAAAGTCACTCCTCAAGTGAGCTGAGTGGCCAAACCTAAAGAATCATCTAGAGATAACTCGGAGGAATTTAAGGCAATGCTGAAATTGCCAAAGTTCCATTGGGATAACGCCCCAGCATTTTTACGACTGTTTGATATGATCATGTATGGCTATGGGGATTGTCAAAAGGCGTTGACGTTCATGAATTGCCTAGACACCAACCATCAGAACTTAGTGTTACCTCACCTGGAGGGGGACAGCTGCTCATATGCGGAGGCGAAGATGGCTATTATGAAAAAATTGGGAGTCCAATGCACATGTCAAAGCGCAAACAGGAGTTTATGGAAATTAGTTCCTTAAAGATGAGTCTATAGCAAGCTTCGCTGATCAGTTCTACCAGGAGTCACAGATCCTGGTTGGAGCAAAAGTACTGGATGACTTTGATGCTTGAATCGCCTTGCAAGCAGCCCTTTGGCCCTATTGAAATTTGCATCACATGATGTCTTCCATTTTCACGATGGAAATAACTACCTCTCAAATGGTAGATAATTTAAAGATTTTGGGAGTAACATTTGATGCTTAAAATAGAAGTTTCAAATTTAATCCGGTGCACAATCTGAATCCCATGAAGGGAAATGAATTTGCTAAAGAGAAAAACAACCAAACTGTGCCAGGGAATACGCCCTAAGAATTTAGATGGTTGAATAAGAAGGAAAAGGTCTGCTACCAATGTGGTGGGAAATGACATTTCGCCGAGCACTGTAAGAAGCCAAAAGATCAAATTGACGTGGTCCAGGCGAAAGAGTCAGCTGCCACCAAGGAATTAGTAAAAGAGCCCATGGCCTAGATGAGGAACAGGCTAGAGCTGCGGAGAAGCCTGTTCCTCCTGACATCATGACCAAGGAAATTGATATCAGTTATCTGTTCATGGATGATGACATACAGGATCAGCTGTATCAAGTGGTCAATTTATATGTAAATGCAGTAACCAGAGCTGGGACAAAGAGAATCGACCCTGAGATAATTAAGGAAGTTGCTCTTACATACTCTTGACAACAGGCGGACAAGATTTGAACCACCAAGAATCCCAAAGAATTGTCTGAAGTCCGATTAGATGAGGCCAATCTGTCAATCCCCTCAGCGTGATAAAGGAATTATTTCCTGATTTATTGGTGCAATTTATTCACACCCTTGATTCAGCTAATAATGCCACTATACACTCAGTAAACACTATATTGCAATACTCCGAGTGTACATTTATAGACATACAAGTGAATTGAGTGAGAGTGAGGGCGATTGTCAACAGCGGAGCACCCATCAACATTGTCTTGACCAATCTAGTAAAGAGGATGAAGATCCTGCCAGACTTGGAACATAATAAGGAATACGGGACAGCTGGGCCAAATACCACTGTCTCCTGTGGAGCATATAGCGCGTTGCCACTATGATTCAGGTCGTTGTTGGTATCTGCGCCAGCAATAGTTTTGGCAAACCAAAACTATGACATCCTGATTAGAACAGAGTTCCTACGGAAGTATAGAGTTAAGTGTAACTTTGAGGATAATATGTTAACCATATTGGGTCAGACGTTATCATTGGCATTTCAGAAGTATGGTGAAGCTCCGCTAAATAGGAAAAACAACTTTATCATTCTAATATACAATGATGGCATTGTCCCGATTTGTTAACAATTAGTTAGTAGGAAGTGATGAGAAATGCTGATGGAAATCCTAGAGAAATAGGGATTTTACTCTAAGGATCAAGAATGAAAATATTATACCGCCAGGATTGTAGATGATAGTTGACACAAGGTTGATATTGGAGATACCTAAGCTGTTGTATGGGGAGGTTGGAAGCCACTGGAAGAAGTCCAGAGTGGAGCCTTGGGTGGCTCCTGGGATAATAATGCCAGGCCATGGAGAAATTCGAGTTCTCCTGGCAAATTTAAATGAAAAACTGATGAAGATTAGGAAGAATCAGATCATTGCATTTTTTCATCTGATTCCAATGGTCAAATTGAGAAGAATCCATAATTTTGGACTCTCGATGAGATGGGATTACCTGCTGAGGTAACCAAGAGCATCAACCTATTGTTTGATCGAGAGAAACTCGCTGATCTGTTGGAAGGCCATCAAGAGGAGGTGCTCAAATTATTTAAAAAGTATCAGAAATTATTCACTCAGGAAGACCATGATTTGGGATGCGCAAGAGATGTGATCCACAAGGTTGAAACTGGGGAAAATTTGCTGACCAGAATGTGACCAATCTGATAATTGAAAGCAGCCAAAGCAGTAGTGGAAGATGAAATCAGCAAACTAGTGAAGCGTGGGCCTCTAGTTCCGTTGTCAGGTCCCTGGGAGAGTCTGATTCTAATTGTGAAGAAAAAGGATGGCTCCAACCGGGTGGTGATTGACTACCAAAAGTTGAATAAAATTATGAGGAAGGATTCATATCCCCTACCAAGGATTGAAAATGTGCTAGACTGATTTGAAGAAGAGAAGTCTTTCTCTACAATGGATCTGATCTCAGGATATTGGAAAATCAACTTGCCAAAAGAAGACCAAGAAAAATGCCCGATTATTACCACGCAGGGGCTATATCAACTGATGAGGATGCCCCAGGGTCTATGTAATGTGCCTGCAACGTTCCAGAGGGCCATGGATGCTATACTGAGAGACTTGAAGTTGTCGTGTATCCTGTTATACTTGGATGATATCAGTGTTCAGTAGGACGTTTACTGATTACCTAAACCACTTGGAAGAAGTATTCAAGTGACTGTATGCGGCTAACCTGAAGATTAAGCTAAGGAGGTGTCACTTCTTCAAAAAAGAGTTGGAATATCTGGGATTCATGATCAAATCTAGTGAATTGCAGACGCAAGCCCAGAAAATAGAAGCCATAGAATGGATGGCTGTGCCAAAGAGTGTCTGAGACATCCAAGTGTCTCTTGGAATAATTAGATACACAGAAGATTTATTTGGGACTTCGCCCAAATAGCCAAGTCCTTATTCCATCTGTTGATGGATCCAAAAAAATATTTGTATGGAATGAAGAAGCCCAGGAATCCTTCAATGAGCCACGCTGGTATTTAATATATTCTCCAATTTTAAATTATCCAAATTTCGATTGAGAGTTTATTATACAAACCAATGCTTCATTGATGGTGATTGGCGCCATACTAAGCCAAGTAGATGAACTTGGGGACGAACATCCGGTGGCATATGTGAGCTGGACAGTCTCAGCTGCTGAGAGGAGACACTGTAACTGAGCGTGAATGCCTTGTGGTCATTTACGCCTCTTAGCAGTTTTGGGTGTATATCCGCAGAAAGCACTTTAAAGTGGTGACAGACCACTCTTTGTTGCATCGTCTCTACTATTTAAGAGAACCAGAAGGATGACTGGCCTGATGGGCACTTAAGCTATAGGCTTATAATTATGAGATTGTCCACCGGCAGGGGCTTCTCACCAGAATGTGGATGGTTTATCATGATTAACAATGGTCCAGATGGTATACCCGCAGGCAGATGAGCTATTCCAGAGAATGGTTGATGGAGAAATTTGGAACGAGCCCCAAGAAATCCAAGGTGAACTTCAGAAAGCAATAGAAAGCACCGAGACCATGGATGTACAAGTGTTTAAGATTAACGGAAAGTGGTTATTATTCCCAAAGCCGTCAGAAAGAGCAGCTATTATACAAGCAGCTCATGAGATTGTCGAGCATAAAGGCCTGAGAAAAATAACCAATCATATTTGCCAGTACTACTACTGGGAGTCAATCAACTACAATGTTGCAGACTAACTAGCTAGCTGTGTGGAGTGCCAGCTGCACAAGCCACATAAGAATACAACTGGATACTGACTGGATTTTCCTAGAATATGGTGTCCATCAACATGATGGGACCGCTGATGATGAGCACAAGGGGAGTCAAGTACATCATAGTTGCTATTGACCGTCTGACAAGATGGGTTGAGATGAAGGCTCTGGTGAAAGTAGACGCTACCAGCACCACAATGTTCATCCTGGATCAATTAATATATTGACTTGGATGTCTGCAGGTCCTGCTTAGTGATAATGGATAAACTTCATGTCTCATGTGATTCCATGATTGAATGAGATAATGGGGATCATAGGAGTCATTCAGTACTTTACTGGATGGAGAAAAACAGACTGGTAGAACGAGTGAATGGAACACGGGCCACAACACTGAGGAAGCTGGTCGCAGGAAGAACTTCCGCATAGGGAACATACCTGAGTTTGATGACATATGTCTACAATATCAGTCATCATATGGTGATGGGAAAAATGCCATTTGAGTTGTTATATGGGAGAAAGGCCGTGTTGCCACCAATTTTATACTCAGTGGTGGAACCAATGTCGGGGATGAGTGCCAAACATTACTTGAACTGACTGACAAACATCCTGATCAAGATGCAATTGCAAGCATTTGATACTATGTTGAAGAAAAGGATATGGTCAAAATCAACAGATGATAAGAACTGACCAGACTTAGCAGAATACAGAATAGGCGAAAGAGTAGCCTATTGTGATATGTATGGTTTTGGAAGAAGAAACAAACTGGATGCATTGTGGTTGGGTCCGTTTAGAGTTATTGCCAAGACAGCGACTGGTGCTTACTCCATCAAGAATCTCTTGGATGGAAGAGTTGTGAATCATGTCCATGATAAGTATCTGAAGTGATGGATTAATGAAAAAATGCAAAGAGTTCCCAAAGGACTGATGAACCATTAGGTTGTTCATGTCCTGATGATTAGGTCAAGTCTGGAAAAGGACCTCTGAACCAATCTAGATGGTTAAATCCAAAAAAGGACCTCTGAACCATAGAAAACTGGCAGGTTTAAGTACCCAGCACCCAGTTTAGGGGGAAAATAAGATGATGGAACGCTGAACCAAAACAAGGTCAAGTCCCATGGAAAAAAAGAAGAATAAAAATAAAAAACGATAAAAGATATTGTAGAAAAGATTTATAAACTGCATAGAAAAAACTGATATAGTTTTATAATTTTTCTTTTATTAATTGTCCTCAATATGGGATGATTCCGCCTATGTCATCTCCTAGGGGAGGGAGGATGGATCGCGGTAGGAATAAACAGCCCATCAAAATTGATGTGAGATCAGATGCTAGCAAGGACTTGACCTAAACGAAACCACATTCTTTGAGTGGACTCAGAGCCCTGCAAGAAAGTGACTATGGGGAAGTGAAATTGAAATGTTGGAAGAAGCCAATCGCAAAACCCTGGAGCAGGGAGGAAAACAACAGTATAAGAAGAGGCAGTCAGCAAATAACCCTGAGTAATCATGATATTTTACTGGAGCTGGAAGATTAGCTTTGAGTGCCCGATGATGGGCTTCATCAAGAGCACTGGGCATATGGGCTGGCAGTGAACAAGGGATGCTTAACGGGGGTTGCTGAATTATTTCCCCTACTAAAGCCATCATCAGAAGATACTGATGGGAAGCGCTGGAGATGAGATAGTCATGCAGGGAGCAAATGGCATCCTGCAAGTGATGACTATGGGCTTCTTGGAAACTAAAGCTAAAGGAACGGTGAAACCTGGCTAGAGGCTTGAAGCTTTGTGGACCAACTTTGAAGAACTTGGCTGGCAAAGAGAAGAGCATAAATAGAAGTATCCTAATCTAGAATGTTCTCAAGATCAGAGGGATTCAGCGCTAGGGACAAAGCCCTGGTGACTAGGGCCTGGAGTTCAGCGTAGAAGAGCTCAAAATGAATACTGTTACCGATGGTGAGCTTGGTAGCCAGGAAAGTGGGTTTGTAGTATTGTCCAAGTCAGAAGAGAAACCCAGGAAGCAGGTCCAATCCAGAAAAAAAAAGAGCGATCAAGAGTGAAAGGCATAATCTCCAGAGCATCCATGATGATGGTTGGTGCATCAGTGAAAGGTGCTGAATCCAGGAGAGTTATAAAATCCAACTCTGGAATCAATGACAGAGGAAGAATTGGCAAAGAGCTGTTCAAAATGATTGAAAGCCTGGTTTTAGAGGGATTGGTTACCATTTCCAGTAATTTGATGGAAGGAATAGCCGCTGGCACCAGACTAGGCGTATGAGTCCTTGAAGGACCATAGAAGAGGTTTAATCATGCATCCCAACTCATCTGCTGGAAGAGCCAAAGATCTTGATCAGACAAACTATTCAGAAGCTGCTGGTATCACAACTTGGAATTCAACATATGAGCTGGATGAGAGAGGGGATGTCAGACTTATATGATAGTAGACATTATGCACTTTGAAATCTTTTAAGCTTTAATTTCAGAGAAATTGATCTCAAAATTAATGGGATAAGCTCTCCAGAGAAGAATAAAGAATTATATGAGCCAAGAGGTTATGAGAGAAAAATAACAAGGGCGAACAAAAATAAACATTCTTAATTGGGCTACAAAACGAACATCAACGGCAAGAGTCTCTTGTCTAGAAGAAGAAGAGAATCAGGAAATTAAGGATGCTGGACCAAGAATCCTGAATATGACAGCAGGTCATATGCCCTGACAGGGAAAAACTGGATCCTGGGACTAATATCATCACAAGTAAATCGACCAGCCCATCATGACAATAGATCATGGGGACCGCGCTCTGAGTAGGTGGTAGTGAGGAGGAAGAGGAAGAGCGCCGCATGCTGAAGGTCTTCCTGAGCAGCATTGAGTATTGACAATCATACTCCACTTAAGCCAAAGAAGTATTTGACCAAATGTCTGAAGCAGTGTTCTCATGCCCCAGTCTTTTCTCGCTGGAAATCTAGGCAAGAGGGGGGATGTGTTAGGATTTTTGCCAGCATTCCCAGACTGCTAGATAACCAGGAATCACTAGGGGATAATTCCCCTGAGGCGAAGTGAATTGAAAATCAGTTGGCCCGAATTTTGGAGTAACTACGTTTGGGAAATTTTGGGATATTTGCCTGGTTGTATCCATTGGGGATCAAAATAGATGAATACTTAAGATCTTGTCGGGTGGAGTTTCTGAAAAAACAGGGGCATCTGATAGTGATTAACTTTCAGGTTTACCAATTGGGATCAGTCAGGTTTCATTACCAACTGATTGGGAATGAATAGTAAGTTATGAGGCAAGTGATGCCGCCTGCAACTAGCAAATCAAACAGTTGGTGCGTGACCTGCCTAAATGGGCAATAAGTCCCATTACCTAAGCAGGTCGCTAGCCAAATATGGTTGGTTTGCTTGGATCAAGAGGAAAACGTTAGGGACACGTTTTCTGACTCCTTCCATTTAGGTCTTAAGGATGTCCAACGGCAGAATCCTATCCAGGATAAAGAACATTGCTGCTGAGACAAGGATGGGTGATTTAATGGTAATGGCTGCCGTTTCATCAAAGAGGTGTCAACTGAGGGTTAGATGACCGAATCCCCACTATAAATACCCTAGAATTTACTCCTAATAAAAAACAGTATTTACAAAAACAAATAATTAGATATATAGTTCTATAGTTTTCATCTGGTATATAGTTTAAATAATAAACTATCATTAGCTTTCCATTGTTCTATTCTTCTCAAGGATATTATTGCTGTGTGCGGTAATTGGGAGACTCTTAGGGAAAAGATTAAATATCTGAGCGGGGATCTAGAGATGAAGGAGAAACATTTGGGGATTGCTGGTGACAGTGTGTTGGACCAAAGAGACAAAACCAGGGAATCTCAGAGAATATTGGGTGGATAGAACGAGGGAAAGAATCCCTAGATCATGCCATCTCAAGTATTTTAAGCAGGAATACTGACCAAGCGTTGGGCTGAGATATAAGAATTCACACTCAACCATGAATAGAGTTGTCATACTATTATCAACCAATAGTATAATATACTATACAACGCAGACAAAGTGCACAAGAAACCAAACCTGTGCATTAAAAATATTACTGGGGTTTTTTGATGACAATAACCCTTCAGTAAATTTCAAAAGATCCAACCCCTTTCAGATAAGGTTGCCACTATATCGAGGATGTTCCTACAAAGCCACAGAGTTATAAAAATATTTCTTAGGATGGTGGGTACTACAGAAAGTTCATCTCTCGCGGTTTTTTGCCCTTACCAAACCATTATTCTACTTGCTACAAATAAAAATTGCTTTATAATGGATCCTAAGAAATGTCATTCAACCTTCATTGGACATCTTTAATTACCCAGTTTGTCCTTATACAACTGAAGTTAAATCTACACTTCTTACTATTTAACAGGTCAGTTATGTGGATGTGGGAGCCATTCTGGACCAGTTAGGCAATAAGCAAGTAAACCAACTAATATATTAATTTAGTAAAACCCTTTTCAAGATTTAGAGGAACTACAGCATTATCAAACAAGGATGATTGGCCGTGCTCCTTACAAGAAGAATTTTTGACCTTATCTATACTCAACTAGCTTCCATATCATCACCAATCATGCCTCTCTCAGATGGCTCCAACAGATTTAGAATCCATATGGGAAGATGGATAGATGAACGCTATGGATACAGAGTTATAATTTTATCTATAGCTTATTGAACTGGTACTACCCATCAGAAAGCGGATGAATTATTGAAGATTCTGACATTAGCTGTGTTGATACCTGAGGAAGGCGCCTATATGATATGATTGGATGGCTGAACTGTTGGGAGTTAGAGATACTGGTTATAAAAAAGGAGTTGCAACTTTATGATAAAGGAACCTAGATAAAGGATGGGATGGTTTAAAAATCTACTAATAGAAAATGGTTGCCTTATGTGTGACTGTCATCGCAAACAAAGTTTTTCTCAAAAACCACTTCAACGTAGGACATGGAGCCGTAAAGAGACATATGAATGGTAGGACATTTGATGCTTTTGGGACCAAATGCTTAAAATCATACATGAGGTATTAGAAGCCTGTTTAGCCTTCCATATGCAGGATCAACCAAGCACGACTACCAGCATAAAGTTGTGGCTCCCTTGTAGACATTTACTGTGGTCGGTGTTGACTTAGTAGGACCTTTATCCATGAGTCTTCATGGCCATTGGTGTATACTACTTGATATCAACTATCTAACCTATTGTTCAAGGATATCTCTTTCCCTGCCTCCACCACAAAGGCTATGGATTATTCTTTTCCGTTACATTTTCAAATAACACAGATGCTTAAGGATCTTACTTTATGACAACAGGGTAACTTTACATCATAAGTTTAAGAACTAATGTAACTGTTTAGTACCTTACAACACGTCACTGCTTCATACAAATTTAACTAATAAGGCAGTAGAATGAGTGTACAGTACTCTCATATCTGTTCTACATAAGTTATTGGCCACTGATACCATGTGTAAGTCCAGGGGAACGTCCCCTTTGCGTAGATCAGGCGATTTTCCCATTACCAAACAAGAAGGGTCCAAAGAGGGTGGCTGTACCCCTCGTCACCCAGGGCAATCTCGCCCATGTGGTAGATGAGCGCTGGGTAACAGCACTCCTTCTTAAAATTCCTCCCCCAGTACCCACACTCACCTCTTCTGAACTTGTCCGCCGGATTGAGGAAATCTGCATCAAGATCACTGAATAGAAGATGGATGGTCCAGAACTAATGGTAATGCAGCCTGATAATTGGAAACCTTCTAGTTAAGAAGGGACAAGTATCGAATTATTGGCCATAATTGCCAACAATTTTGACTCAGGTAGCAGTAAATTTGCCAACGTCAAACACTCCTCAAACTCGTTGGAGATGATCTCCAATGAGCAGATAAAACCTTTGGGGTCCTTTGTAGATAATTCAAAACCTCTATCTAATGAATTAAGAGTTGAGGCTGATGTAACTCATTTTGGTCAAATGAACGCCCCAGCTACCAGGCACGGGCATGTTGGGCATCCTAAAACCGTTTCCAACCAATTGGGACTGCCCCTATGTGGGGTGGCCCTGGGGAATTCCCATTGCTCATTGGGACAGATGCCATCACACCAATTGAAAAATGCAGTTGGGCCTCGATCCAGGCATTTGCAGCCAAATCAATAGCAACTCAGCCTGCTGCCAAATCCTTTGACATCAGTTCCAATTTGGATTATCTGCCCCCTCCCCAAAAAATTCGCCAGTTTAAGTCAAATATAAGGGACCTGATCCCTGCTTTGACCCATTACTGATTGAACACTATTTAATCAGTTGCATTGCACTGAGAAAATTGTTGGTCAATTATCTTTATTTATCTTTACAATAAAAGCAGGTTCTCTTTTCCTGATGAATTTCTTATGCTTAAGACCAAACCGCCTTTTCCGCAAGTATTCCAACAATCCTCAGGGTTTATGGCCGTGTTCATTTGGTATTTTTCTAGGTGTCTATACATGATTATGGCTCATGGGTACTATATGGTGGAACTCCTAGTTCCATAAACGTCATACCAGCAGCAGTGACACTGGGATTTGGGTTTTCCATTTGGGTGCTTCAGCACTTAAACTGGAAGACTGGTCTAGGATTAACTTTCTGTTTGCCTGACATAATCGACCAACCATCATTCCTAACCATTTCCACCTTTTTCGTTGATATTGGCGTAGCAATGGTCCTTTTTTCTCAGCTGAACCAGGTTGTGAAGAAATTTTACTCTGTCATGATAGCTTAGTACCTCTCGTTTTGTCTGAACCACATCCCATAGTTGCCATGGCCATTGTGCCCATGTCAGTATGTTCTGGCGTTGTGACTTGCGGAGGGCTTACTCCTGCTATGAACCTAGTGGTTTCCCCTGATCCTAATATCATTTCTTCTGTATTGACGGATTAAACTAAAGATGCCAATAAAGAGAATCTCGCCTACTTTTTATTGCCCATGAAAGTTAGTATTGGGTCCCACCATGTCTCCTTTGATGCTTTAGTGGATACCTGAGCCATGGGTAATTTTATGAGTGTTGAGCTAGCCCAACAATTGGAGCTTGACCTGGAATTAGGTCCTTTGGTGATGGTTGCTTCTTCAGCCTCCCAGGCCTCATATCTAGTTTATCAGCCAGTTCCTTTCTCAGTAAATCAGTTTAGCTTTTAAAATTAGTTCTCAGCAATGCCAAACTTGGTGTTTCCAGTTATCTTGGGGGTCAGATGGTGGCGCCAGCAACATGTTAAGATTCAACTGGAGTTATTATAAGCTCACTATTAAATGATCAAATGAAGGGAGAAATCCCTTGGCTAATACCTTAAGAAAACTCAAGGCCGCAGCTCCATCACTTCCATCGTTTCCCCTGCGGGCATTCCTACTGGTTTTTCCTAAAGAATTGATGCGCTATAAAAGTATTTATAATTCCAAGAAGGCGGACCATCTTCCTTCTCACTCTAAATTTGACTTAGGATTTCGAACAGTACAGTTGGTAAACATCAACTGCCCCTTGTATCCACACAAAGTGAAGGAGGAGGCTGCTCTTAACACCTGGTTTAATGATATGCTTAAGAAAGGGTGGTTGTTTAAAGATTTACCAGTTGCCTCTCCCATCATTTTTGCCAAAAAGGCTGATGGTTCTCTCCATCCCTGCATGGATTATGGACAACTAAATAAAATTACAGTGAGCAATCCCTACCCTTTGCCCCTGGAGCAAACTATCAGTCAAGCGATTGCTAAGTCTTGTGTGTTCTCTAAGCTTGATCTCATTAATGCCTTCAACCAAATATGGGTATTGGAAGGTCAAGATTGGCTTACCACAATTCATACAAAACAAGGTATATTTTAATTTTGCATAATGCCCTTCAAGATGAAGAACGCACCAACCACATTTCGAAGAAAGATCAATAGTTTGCTGGGTGACCTCTGGTTTACATGTGAAGTTGCATATATTGATGACATCTTGGTTCATCCCCAACTCCTGAACAGCATGCAAAAGACTTGAAAGCGGTCATGGCTGCTTTGCACAAGGCGGGCCTGTTTGTCAAGCTGTCAAAATGTGAGTTTTATAAGGAGGAAGTTACTTTTCTCAGGAACCTGGTCCTAAAAAGATGGTTATGTGATTCCTCCCAACAAGTTGGACGCCATCCGTGAATGGCTGACTCCAACAACCCAGAAACAACTAAGAAGTTTCTTGGGCACCATTATTTTCCTGAAGATAATTTTCCCCAGCTTTTTCCCAGTTAGCCGCTCTGCTTCACCCCCTCACGGGTAAGAATGTACCTTTTCTTTATACACCCAAGTGCCAGCAGGCGTTTAAGTCATTTAAAGAAGGTTCTTATCTCCCCCATCCTAAAACACGCAGACCCCTCCAAACCATATATTGTTGCATGTGATTCTTCAGTAGCAGTTGGGGCAGTTCTGCTCCAGGAGCATGATGGTTTAGAACATCCGGTCGCCTACTTTTCCCAGAAATTCTCCTCTACTGAGCAATCATGGGCCATCTACAATAAGGAGTTGCAGCCGTAGCATGGGCGTTGACATATTTGCGGTACCTGTTACAGGGTGCTCAGCATGGGTTAACTGTGCGTATAAACCAAGCTCTTTGTATTTCCATAAACCACAAAAATTGGCACATAGGCAGGCTAGTACCTATCTGGATTTATGCAGCTTCAATTTTAAATATGAATTTGTGAATGGTGCATTAAATGTGCTCCCTGACTTCCTTAGCTACAACCCAGCTAATTTCCCACATACTTGAAGGAAGTGGACCTGGTTACCATGATCCCTCACCACCCAAATTTTATCTATTGTACCGCCCATGGTCACATCAGTCAAATTAGCTCCTGATGCTCCGCTCATTTCACAGGCTTTGACAGTTCAAATTACCTGCCATGAAGGAGTGGAGTTATTAGACCAATTGTCCCTTCAAACTCACAAACATTCACTATATTCCCTGGTGGAGGGTCTCATTAATTTTTGGTCACAGGCTTGGGTTCCCTCTCTCTTCAGAGGTGAGGTGTTTTAGGCACATCATGACCCTCCCACAATCGTCCATCCAGGTAATAAGAAATGTACCAAGTTGATCAAAAGGACTTTTAATTGGGCAGGTTTATCAAAGGAAGTACCATCCTGGATCGCTTATTGTGTAACTTGATATGGGCCAAGTCATATTGATCAGGAAGGAAGGGTCTTCTTCATCCTGTACAACAGGCGGAGGGTCCATGGACATCAATGCCCGTGGTTTTTATTGTTGAACTTTCCTGTTCTGATGGATTTTACGGCGGTGATGGTGGCGGTCAATTGGTTTACTAAATTTTCCTTATTTATTCCATGCTCTTCCGCAATTATGTCAGAATAAATCACTTGTCTCTTTGTACACCATGTGTTCTCTATGTTTGGTCTCCCACAGGAGATCATCCGTGACTGTGGTCCTCAGTTTACAACGCGTTTCTGGAATGAGCTTTTATCCATCTTGAAAATCACTTTCTGCTATTCCACCGCATATTATCCCCAGTCCAATGAACAAACTGAGCAGGTTAACCAAATTTTGAAACAGTATTTGCGTTGCTACGTGGCATCCGCATAGGATACCTGGGCCAATGACCTTTCTCTCGCCTAATTTTCCTATAATAACGGAGCTCACGCTTCTATTGGATTTTCTACCTATGAAGTAACGATGGGGTATAATCCCTCATTTTCAGTTGGTCCCTGTCTGCGTCCAGAAGTCCCTGATGACACAGATCACATTGAGAACATTTGGTCTACCCAGCCTTTAGTGTGGGAGCATCTCACAAAGGCTAATAGTGAATATAAGCAGTTTCCAGATCAAAAATGGCTTCCTGGACACAATATAGCAGTGAGCACATATGTTATGTTAGATACATTTCATTTGTGGATGCAGGTACCTTCCTGGAAGTTTGCAAGCAATCGTTTGGGTCCCCACCTGGTGGAGGAAGACTTGAGCAATAATGCTTTCCAGTTAAAGCTGCCAGCTCATTGGAAACAGCACCCCATCTTCCACATATCTCAGTTGTCCCCATTCAAAGGGATCGTTCCCACTGATCCTGAGCCAATAGTAATTGAGGATGTGGAAGAAGCTGAGGTGGAAAACACATTAGCGTCACATAAAATCTCGAAGAACAGTTAAGTATCACATCACCTGGAAGGGTTATCCAGCCTACAAGAACAGTTGGGTCAAGGCCCATGATTTTACAAATTGCATGGAACTTGTCAAGGCGTTTCATGAGTCCTATCTGGATACTCCCCATACCCCCTGAAAGTTGCGACCCTGATGGCAATCAAGTTGCCCAAGGCGCACAAAAAGGTAGCCCAAATGCAGTTCCCCAGCGGTAATGTCCCTCCTTTGGCAAAAGGAAAGGGTAATGTAAGCAATAAGAATGTCCCCTTTGCATAGATTGGGCAATTTTCCCATTCCTGAACAAGAAGGGTCCAAAGAGGGTGGCTGTACCCCTCGTCACCCAGGGCAATCTCGCCCATGTGGTAGATGAGCGCTGGGTAACAGCACTTCTTCTTAAGATTCCTCCTCCAGTACCCACACTCACCTCTTCTGAACTTGTCCGCCGGATTGAGGAAATCTGCATCAAGATCACTGAATAGAAGATGGAAGGTCAGAAACTAATGGGAATGAAGCCTGATGATTGGAAACCTAATAGTCAAGAAGGGACAAGTATCGAATTATTGGCCAGAATCACCAACAATTTTGACTCATGTAGCAGTAAATTTGCCAACGTCAAACACTCCTCAAAATCGTTGAGGATGATCTCCAATGATCAGATGGAACCTTTGGGGTTATTTGCAGATAATTCAAAACCTCTATCTAATGAATTATGAGTTGAGGCTGATGTAACTCATTTTGGTCAAATGAACGCCCCAGCTACCAGGCACGGGCATGTTGGGCATTCTAAACCCGTTTCCAACCAATTGGGACTTTTCCTATGTGGGGTGGCCCTGGGGAATTACCATTGCTCATCGGCCAGATGCTGTTGTGCTAACTGATGAAAATGCAGTTGAGCCTTAGTCCAGGCATTTGCAGTTAAACTAGTAGTGACTCAGCCTGCCGCTAAATCCTTTGACGTCAGTTCCAATTTGGATTATCCGCCCCCTCCCCTGAAAATTTATCAAGTTAGGTCAAATATAAGGGACCTGATCCCTGCTTTGACCCATTACTGATTGAACACTATTTAATCAGTTGCATTGCACTGAGAAAATTGTTGGTCAATTATCTTTATTTATCTTTACAATAAAAAGCAGGTTCTCTTTTCCTGATGAATTTCTTATGCTTAAGACCAAACCGCCTTTTCCGCAAGTATTCCAACAATCCTCAGGGTTTATGGCCGTGTTCATTTGGTATTTTTCTAGGTGTCTATACATGATTATGGCTCATGGGTACTATATGGTGGAACTCCTAGTTCCATAACCGTCATACCAGCAGCAGTGACACTGGGATTTGGGTTTTCCATTTGGGTGCTTCAGCACTTAAACTGGCAGGCTGTTTTAAAAATAACTTGCTGTTTGCCTGACACCATGAAATGGAATCATTATCTTCCATGCACCTTAATAAACCTACCTGTTTGTTATCACCTAGCAATTAAAATGTCACCGTATCAGGCAATAAACAGGAGAGAACCATTATATATAGAAGTGTCCATCCGCTAATGGATTCTTCCACTTTTAATACTGTCAAGTTAACCATGAGGGCACTGGATGACATAATCATTCGGTTACAAGCACTTTTCACGCTAGGGATTATATCTACCACTATCAAGGATGCTACATGATTAAATGCTCATTGATTGACCCTTCCAATATTTTATAAATTGGAGATTCCATCTTATCATCATTGTCCTGGAGGGCTTTCCAACAAGCTTGACACCTCCTGTTTGATCCCATATTGCATCCTATATAAGGCAGGCTCTAAAGAATCCATTGTAAGTGTTGTAGAGCGCAATGTGGTTAATAGGGTTTATTCTAGGTTATTTTATCTATGTCCCACTCTAACAGGTCTTGAGGGTGGCACTGTCAGAATTGTAATGGGGAACAATCCAAAGCTATTAAAAATTAAATAAATGAGCAATTCTGATTCCCTCCTCCAGAGTTAGCCATGCCAATATGAGTTAGTTAATGCTTAATAAATTGATGCCTCCATATGGGCATGAACACATAGAGAGAATTCAGGAATTATCACAAGATACAAGCTGAACTGGGTCAACAATTGACGCCCTGGGTAAAAATTAAAAATAACTTAAAGAGCCTTAATTACAAAGCACCAGAACAATGGGACGTGAAAATTCAAATGCTGATGGAGAAAGTGACCACTTCTTGACACTCATACTGGAAGAAAAATGGAGAATCTGATCAAGGAGGTTCAGATGCACTATATGCCACAAGGCTCCCATACATCCTATATATTTTAAACTTTTAACTTAATAAAGTTAGTTTAAAGTTTTTCTTATAATATAAAGTATATATCTTTAAAATCCTTCAATATTTACAATAATAGCGTTAACAATTGTAAAACCCAAAATAGTTAGTTGAATCAACCCTTCTGCCGCGAAAATTCTTTTTCATCGCCCTTCAGGAGCTATTCTGTCATTAAGAACCATATTGAAGAAAGCCAGAATATGCTAACAGGACATCTATGGACAACTGAAATGTCAACTCTTCAGCTCCATTATAACAGGAAAGTCAATACCCTATTAGATTAAGTTAATACATCCTCTTTATAATATTTAACTTATATACATCTTTTCAAGTATATAATGGCAATTTTAGATAAAGCTAACTTTCAGAAATTTGCTTACTAACTTTAATGCACAGGTTCAGAATTGTAAGAATAAAGGAAAGAACTAATTTGACATGATGACAATCAGCCAGTTAAGTCTTCTTTATATCTCAGTTCCGACCCCACACAGTTATAAGCTTACAATTTCTTGAGAAATCAGACTAGGGAAATTATGTTTTTCATCTCTTCAAACTTGAAGTAAAAATATAATAGATTTTACCTTTAATCTTGTTTAGTAGAAATTCTAAGTGTTTACTATAGGTTAACTGATGCTCAACTTTTCAGCTGACGCTAGGAAGAGTAATTAAGCCTTGCATAAACTTTAGACCTTAAGGGTTGACTTCTGAACATAGCAGGTTCATCAATTTGCTAGCCCCTATTAGGTAATTTTTACTGGTCAGCGGTGATCTATTGGTATCAGGAACCAATTACTGATATCTTAGAGGCCAAATTGCTTAGGTTAATCCTACAAAATACCACCATAACAAGCATTAAAGCTCTTCAGTAGCTTTAGAAAACAACCCTATTTATTTGGCGCCTCACCCCTAATAATTCATGGTAGTAATTTGATTAATGGTTACTTAGCAAACAATCAACTTTACCTACTAACATTGTCATTGATACCTAATTAAATTATAATAACAACTGACTTTGTGTTCACATAATTATGTAAATTATATATAGTTAATTGATTACTAACCATTTTTAATCAGTAGAATGTAAATTAACAATATTTGTAAATCTTAAACTATAACTTAAATTAAATACACTCAAACTTGGAATAAAATTAAATTTAAATCTCTGGTAAGATGGAAAATGTGGTCATTTAACATTCCAACACATCCCCTGGCTTTTACATATCATAAATCTCTCATGTTGCATTATTTCCAATAATTCACGTTACCAATTTTATGTGGACAGTCTGTAAGAAACAGACGCCAACCTCTATCAAGAAATGAGTTGTAAAGCTAAAGAGTTTTATATATATGTCCCCAGATACCATTCCTTAAGTCAGGAAAAGTTATTAGTCCGACCACTGAATTAACAGTGATGGTTATCATTTCCTATAAGAAACAGGGATGGCTACTGCTTCAACCAAATCTCACTCAAATCATCCTCTTTTGGACATTGCTGTATTGGACTTTAACTCTTTGATAGATTCAGCTCCAGTCTCAGTTAGTACAACAATTATCACCAAGCATATCAAATCTGTATTCACCAGTTTAAATCATTCATTTCTCTTCAACTTAGGGTTTGTACCCAGAGTTTCTGTTTTGATTAGATCAAAATTAGCGAGTGGTCCTTTCATACAAGTTAACTATCAGCAAATTAGAACATTCTGAGCTTCCTTGATGAGATTATAAGATTAAAATTTCCGCAGTGCTTGGCTCTGTTCTTACCCCAGTTGATCTTAAACGTACCTTATACTAGGATACTGCTGTCTATGTTCTTTGTTTCATTGGCCAAATCATTAGTAGTTGGGAAACAAGGCTTCTGGATTCCCTAACTCTCATCATTATTATCCTTCTCAATTTCAAAAAACTCTCAGCCGTCTCTTCAAGATGCTGTTCACATTTCACATGAAATATCGCATCTAGAGCATTGCATCAATAACTCCCCTTAATAGCCATTATTGGAGGCATGATTTGATAACCACCCACATGTGTCCCTTGTACAATGCTGGTCCATATGTCAAACAAGCTTGACAAAGCCCATTGCAGTCACTCAAACATCAACTTCCAGCGCCTGTTCATTATAGGGGAACACATGAAATTGTTTGCCAACAGCCTCTTTATTTACCGCTGATATTATCCTCATTCTGGAGTGTTGCATTTAGCAAGTTCTGATATTACAATTTCTCTTTCCATAATCACTTCTTCCCAAAGCTTGCCTCACATCCAAATATCTTGGTTACAGGTTGGTTTAGCTCTTGCAAGTATTCAATTCAACGATTTATTTTGATAACTATTTATTTTTATTGCCGTCCAAACTTCTCCAACATGATTTGGAGGTGAAATCATCCCCAGAGGTAAGGTTTTTTTATAAATTATTCAATATATACTTTGTTAATTATTACATGAATTTTATATAATTTTTAATATCTTTTTTAATGACAAAATTTTATAATTCACTATGTACTCTGTTAACTTTATGACCATCAGTGATATTTTTGATGATTTAGGCATCTTTTGCCAATCTCAAAATTTCTTTAAATGGCCTCATCCATAAGACATCCAGCCTATTTTGACAACTGAATCTGTGGGTAACACAGTAGGATACTTATCTCCAATTTTGAATATTTTTATGGACAGTCATTTTCTATCATTTTACTTCTTTCCTGGATTCTTTTTATAGAGATTTTGTTGAACTATTGGGATTTAAATTTAGCATAACTTGGCTAGTCAATACATTTACTGGTCAGGATTCATATTAGGATAAGTACGTGCCAAGAGCAAACTAGCCTGAGAATGCTGGTGCTTTAGCAGCCACAAAAACATACACAGACTGTTGAGCTGTGCCTTTCCTTAGGTAGGTGAGTAAAGTGGGAAAAGGTTCCTTGTCATCTTAAGGTTTCTTTTAAAGAAGTTGGGGTTAAAAACAGCACCTAGGAAGTTACCCTTTCATTGATGACAATAATCAAACTCTCAGGTAGCCTCAACTTTGTAAAAGCAGGGGCCGCGTTTTTTATATTAATCATAATAGAAATAATAAAAAATAAGACTGTTTTAAGGAAATATCTTTTAATCAAAATATAATAAAATAATAACCTAACATCCTACCATAAGAAGGGTGCTGGGCTTTGAAGGTTGGCCAATATGGAGAAAGTCTTAGTCAACAATGATAGCCTGATTGGAAATCACTATTCTTGACAGATTTTCATGTGAGACTTGATTTTCCCATTTTGTTAATGGGTAGCAGGTGCATGAGATTGTCTAATTTTTGACTTTGTTCACTCCCCATTCTGAGCATTGGATTTTCAATAATCTGTTACCCAAACTTGACTAAATCATATTCTGTTGCTTGACATTTGCACCCAAGGTCAAACCTAGGTGGGATATACAAGGAAAATTTTTGCACCTGAGAATATCCCAGATATCAAATTTTTCCAATCGAGGAAGCCCATGTAGGAGCCCTCTGTTTGTAAAGGGGTTTATCCCAGCAACAATCATCTTAAGAGAAGTTTTAAAATTGAAGAAAACTGGTTACTTTCTCCAAATAGTGTTCTGTTGATTATTTGATGATAGTTGGAGTAGCTTGGGAAGTTTCACTGGGGGTTGAATGTGGCAAACAAGGTGGGACAGCCACTACCTATCCCTCATCCAGGGTATGCCTTAGATCAAAAAGATGAGTAAAAGGGAGATCTTTAAGCTTGCTCCCTTTTTAGTTCTAAATGGAAGCAGGGTTATATATAACTTAATAGCTGGGTCCTGGTGCCTTACAAATTATTCTCAATGTTAATTTCAATCTTAGTATAAAATTAGTGGTAGTGATGCTTTTACTTTTATAGAGAAATTCAAAGGGTGTTTTCCCTGTCATTGAATGATAGATAAAATCATAGGTGAACATCACTAAACTTAAGTATGAAGTCCAAACAGAGGTTTTTATTGCAAACAGCCTCTGTAGCATAGCAGCTAAGGTAGCATTTACTCTTTTGGCCATGATGTTTTTCTCTGCCTGGTATGGGACTGAGACTACTCCTTTGATACCCATCAACACATTAAATCAGGGTATGACAAAGGAAGTAAACTTCGTTCATTATTTCTCAGGATCACTGAGAGCAGCCATGCCAGTATACTACTTGATCCATAAGGAACTACATGGTACTCATAGCTTTGTGTAAATTAATAGCTTCAGTTTCACCCACCTTACAAGGTCTTTGATCGTGACAATGATGCGTCATCACTACTGTGCTCATGCTTAAGGGTCCCATAACATCTATAGACACCATATGCCATGAAAACCCTGGTTTCATAAAATTGATTTCTGCCCACATCTTTGTATGTCTTATGAAGTTAGCACTCATGCAACAGGAAAGGAAATCTTCCACATCATAGTTTAACATTTTCAATAGTAGTATTGTGAATGTGCCCTTAAGTTTTCTTGAGGCCATCATGGGGTGACTAGTTTTTTATGGGTGGTGCTAACTTACTCCATTCTCTCAGATGGCTTTGGAAATAGAATTATTTTACTGTTCCTAATTTGAATAATTGCCCATTCTTCTTTTATGACCTTCCATAGCTTTTATAATGTGGTTTGAACTTCTGATGGCTATTTTCGTATATCCCTCTCATTTATTGCTTGAATAGGTCATTACCATAATCTTGTACTGTAAGAAATCCACCCTGTCTAGTTATTTAATTGGTTTTTTTTGTTTCTATCCCATGCACAATATTCTATGTCCTAGTCATAGGCCTGAAATTCTAAGGCCCATTATGCTAATATCCCTTCAAGTTTCTTTAAGGTATGCAACTAACAGATAGATGCATGATAAGTTATGACATTAAAGTGCATCCCATGATATAAGAATGTAACTGATTGAAAGCATAGATGACTTCAAGAATTTTGAGCTCAGTTAATGATAGCTCCTTTCAGCCTTCATGGAGGTATGTCTAACATAAGCCATCAGGTGCTTTTCCTCGTGTTTTTCAACTTGACAAGTACAACATTACTGTCATAAGCGATTCATACAATTTTATAATAAAGGCCAGTCAAAATCAGTTATTTGAGTATCAGCCTCGTCATCAAGTATCCTCATAATTCAATATATGCGCAATGTGCCTCCTCATTCCATTAAAACCCTTTCTTCAAATCTTTAAGCAGATGAAATTTTGGATCTGCTTTATTACAAAAACGTTAATAGTTTGGTGATATTAACTGACCATCCCCAAGAAGACTTAAACATCATGAATTTTCTTTGGAGACGACATCCTTAAATGGTTTTAACTTCTGTATTTTGAGGCTTTACTCCTTCCGCGTTTATAATGAAGCCCAAATACTCTAAATCTTCTTTATATAAGTGACTTTCTGATGCTTGATTTTGAGATTGGCTGAGACCAAATTTTTAAACACTTCCTCTAAGTGTTGCAAGTGATCGATGATTGTCCATCTTAATACACTGATTTTATATAAATAGACTAAAACACAGGACAGCTTGAGCGGAGACAAAATCATATTCATAACCCACTAAAATGTAGTGGGTGCATTACAAAAGCTTTAAGGGATCCAGGTATGCTGGCAAAGTCCCTGTGGCATTATTATGGCACACTTCTCCTACTCATGTTTCATATCAATCTGTCAATATGCTGAGATTAGGTCCATCTCAGAAAAGACTTTAGCCCTGCCTAACCAATCTAATGCATCATCAATTATTGAAAAAGGTAAAAATTTTCTTCACGATTTTATTTTGACACTGATAGTTGATTACAACTCTGTTCAAACCATCCTCCTTCAGAAGATTCCTTAATGGGATAGCCACAGATTAGAAGAAGCATGAGAAACTTGTGCTTCAACTGCTATTTTTCTGGAAATTACTTCCTTAGCTGCTCTGGATCTCCAAACAGGCCTCATTCTAATTAAATTTGTTCTAAACAGTAGCAACTTGGTGTAACACGTTTTTACACACCCTTTATCATGGTTGTTTTTCACAGAAATAATTGGTATTATATAAATAAGGCTAATACTTCAATTTATTGATCTTCTATTAATCTGATTAATCTTTATTATGCAATTAATGTATGAGCACTTACAGCAGATTCTCCAGGTAACCCATTTCATTTAGGTCTCCCTTTTTGTGGATAAACGGAGGTCCATTATTGGAATCATCTGAGTGAATGCAATCATTTAATTTTATTTGATTTCAATTGCGGGTTTTCCTATAATGGCTAATAAAATAGGAATTTCTGCATGACTGGGAATTAAAATCTTTGGAACTAACCAAGGTTAAATTTTGATCTTTACTAAGGAGCTTTGATTTCTACATATAAACTCTGGGATTTCTAACGTCAGTCCTGTATCAACCACTTTCTGCATCCCAGGAAGAATGGCCAATTACGTTCTTTATATGATCAAATTTTTTAGTTCTTGATCACGTGGTTTGGTAATTTCTATACCTTTCAAACTAGGTTATAACTTAAGGAGTGACATATACTTATACATAAGTTTAGTATGTTATTTCTCCTGGTTTGGGGAGCATCGCCCATCTAATGGTAAACCTATGGCAGCGTTTGACCCAAAATCGATAAAGTATTCTCATATTGCACTTTATTCCATATTTTTAAATATCAATAACTGCTTATAACCTTATCATAAATTTAATTAGGTAATACAATTATGAATTGGACACAACCAAGGATTTAAAACAAAGGGGCAAGGCTTTATAAGCCCCACACAGTACTAGAGTTTGGTTAAATGTCCCATAATGATTTCAGTGTTCTATATCTACGAGAATTTTGGACGTTTTACCAGTTTGGTAAAAATGATATTGGTTGGAGCGCCACTATTATTAATGGACCTAACTTTTATTTGTTAAACCAAATTTTGATATAGGTACAATCAGAGTACTTCAAAAGATTGTTTACTAAATGTATAGCGGCATAGTTTCCTAAATCCAGAGTATATTAATTTAATAAAAAATCAGGAAATGATTCCTCAGTAGTAATAGTAGAATTGACACGTTAGAATCTTAATAAATTCAATACCTAACAAATTCCACATCATCAGTTTTTGGCCCTGTTTCAAATATTGGAGAGCATAGGATCAAGCAAGCTCTGTTACAATCTCTGGATTAATTGTCTTCACTTTAGCCCGAGTAATTACATTAACATTTGGGTACATTTTATGATGGAAAAAATTGGATCAGGTAAATCAATAAGCAAGTCAGAGATGTATTTTTTTATAACTTATACATTGCAACTATAAACCTGTGGATCTAGATTCTCCCTTATTTAGACTGCAGGGACTTTTCCTGACTCTTTATTGGTAATTTTTTCTTTAATATGGACAATAGTTATCTGGTCCTTGGGGTTATTACTACAACACTGGAAAGTGTGATGTCCTAAAGCTCTACATCAGTTGCAATTAAAGATAAGCTTATTGCTAGCACACTTTTGTCATTCAAAGATTTCCCCATCTGATTGGTAAGATAATTTTCTATATTTCTTGGCTGAATTTTTAAAGGCTGGTTAGGTAAGAAGCTTCATATCAGCACATTATAAGTTTTAGCCAACATTTTCATGTAATTTACCATTTGAGAGATGCTAATAGTTTAAGTCAACGCTAACAATTGGGTTAGCGTGAACATTGATAAAGTTGAAATTATGTTTGCATCTAAATGAAAGCAATATGATAGCTCTTTGTGTTAGCTCCAGCCAAAATTTGTAACTCTTTATAAAAGCAATTGGTGAACGCTCCCACAGTTTTGTCTTTTTAGATTAGTCCCCAAAAAACTCTTGCTTTTATTAAACCCATCCACTAAGGGCTACTGTCATGGTTGGAAAATGACATTATCCTTAGGACCAACGTTAGAGACAAAGATGCTTTCAGGGAGGCCAAGAAGGTGAAGTTAGCAGGCCTCCCTGACCTCAAGCATACCATAGACCAACGCTGGGTTAAGGCTATATACCCAAGTTGGTCCTATGAGAGCAAGAAAAGTTTGGCCCTGTATGAGAGTAGGGGCGTTAAAACAAACTAGCTTTATTACAACGGAAAACAGTCGCTTCAGTCTTTGGGTGAACGGGGTTTTGAAACTTGATTGTTTTTATATTAACTAGCTCAGATCAGCCATTTTTACAATCAATCACCTGAGTTCATGTAAGGAGAGTTTCTATAACTCTCTTGTTCCCAGAATGGTAGTGCACGGCGCATAAGGCCAACTCCAGGGAACTAGCCGTTAATACCAAAGCCATTAGAGCCCAGCAGAGGGTGCTGGAACAATAACAGCTTAGGCGTAGAAAAGCGAGTTTTTAATATCCCCATTAAAATAGACGCGGTGCACATATTGAAAGAGGGTAAGTGACCCAGTTTGGAGGGAACCTGGTCAAACAAACAGTGCATGAGTTGAGAGCTAAAGGGTACTTGCAATGGCAAGGGTAATGAAGTGCGAGACCTCCTTGAAGAGGTTCATGAACAGGAGCGTTTGGAATATAATAAAATTGTTAATAATGTAAATGGGAAAAAGGTTTATTTGTGAAGTCGACCAACAAGGAATGTTGGTCAGGGAAGATGTATTTAAGCTTAAATGGGGGAATAGGGGTTATGCCGCAGTGGGCTCAAGCACTGACTCATCAATAGGGCAACACTGCCATTCAAGTTAGTTGAATAGGCCGAAATTGAATTCACTCTAGTGATTGATTATAGTTGTATTTGACCTGAGCCAAATTTTGTAAATGGAACGGGTTTTGAAACCCCATTCCTTGACAAACTGAATCAACCGTCCAAGTTCTATGGTAGACCGTTTGTTTTAATGCCTGGCTCGATGGCAGGGGCTGGGTGTTTGGCACACCACTAGTCCCAACCTGGGCATATTTTGCCCAAACCCAGCGTTGGTCCAGGGTGTGCTTCAGGTCAGAAAGGGCCTGTAGCTTCACCCTCTGGGCCTCCTGGCGCCCAGCCTTATCTTTTGGGTTGGTCCCCACTTTTATGTCATGTACACATGACATTACCTCTCCTCCTGATGGGGCTCAACCCCCCTCCTAGGGCTTGCACAAGGGAAAAGTTCTTGCGGGCAGGGGCCAACTTCATGGCAGCAACGATCGCTTTAGGTTGGGATCCAGCAGCTTGGTGGAAACGCCGGTGGAAGGCGTCAATCAGATCTTGGGCATGTACACAGTCGCGCGCTGAAACCCAACTGTTCTCTGCAGCGTCAAAGCCCTTCCAAGAGACCAGGTACTCAAGTCTTCTTTTAACATGGCGGGAGGCTACTATTTCATCCACTTCCCACTCTGGCTCCCCATCCACGAGATAGGCCTCCAGAGTCTCTGGTGGGGGGCCCTCAAGCAACGTCAGTTTGCTCTCATGAAACACAGAGAAGATCTGTAATGAGGAGGGGAGATCTAGCTGGTATGAGGCATGTCCCACCTCTAACTATGCGGTAGGGGCCAATCCTCTTTGGTCCCAGCTTCTTGAATGGCTGCTTGATAGGGATGTTATGAGCATCAAGCATCACGAGATCCCCTTCCTTGTATGCAGTACCCACTCGGCGCTTCCCATCAGCGTTCTCCTTAAACACCTGCATTGCCGCCTTCAAGCTTGTGGAAACCCCCTGGTGGACCTTCTTGATTGTCTTGGCAAAGTTCACCACCGCTTCAACCTTAGACCCACAGAAGGGCTCCATGTTAAAGGCGGGGTTAAAGCCATGGCTGGCAAAAAATGGGGAACAACAAATTGAGGAGTGCAAGGTATTGTTGTAGCTAAACTGGCCCATGGGAAGGTGAGAAGCCCAATTGAATGATCTGCAGCGGTGTAACACCGCAGAAACTGTTCCAAGCACTTGTTCACTTGTTCAGTCTTCCCATCTGAATGAGGATGATAGGCAGTTGAATGGCAAGAGCGAATCTGAAGAGTCTTAAACAACTCTTCCAAAAAAATGGAGGTAAACTGAGGGCCCCGGTCGCTGATAGTTTATTGGGGGACCCCATGGAGCGCAAACACATGGGCGACGAAATGCCTACCATCTCAGCTGCGGTTTTGGTGGTTCTGCAAGGAATAAAGTGGGCGAACTTTGTGAACTGGTCCACCACTACCATAATGGCATCATAACCATCTGAGACTAGTAACTCCACGATGAAGCCAACTGAGATGGAAGTCCAGGGCCCTCAGCCTTTTGGACTGGTACCAACAACCCTGCTAAAGGTTGACTATTGGGTTTCATCTGGTTGCATACCAGGCACTCCTTACAATACCACCCCACCTGAGCAGGCAAGCCCTTCAAATTGTATGTGCAACGTATCAACTCCAAGGTCTTTGCTTTCCATGGAAACCAATGGTGATTCCATCATGATGGTCCCAGATGATTTCCAGGTGCAGTGGTCCAGCAGGAACCCAAAGGCGTCCCTGGAACCACACCATCTCATCCTTTACATGATAGCCCCTGGATAGATCCTCTTGATTTATAGCGCTCTTTACAAGTACCATGGCATATTTTCCTGACAGCGGCTGAGAGAGGATGACCTTTATGAACATACCATATTCCTCCATGTTATCCAGAGGTGCAAGTGCTGGCCCGTTAGCCAGGGGAGAGGGGAGTAGCGACACAGTTTTTACTTGGAGGAATCATAACCTGAGTGTTTTGCCTTTTTACCTCTTTGGGGGTCAGGGGCTAAAGCAGGGTTGCAGCTCAAAGCATCCGCCAAACCATTATCCTTAACCTTGGTAAACTCATACGTGAATGCAAATTGGGCAAGGGTCTCATGCCAATGGGTCTGCCGTGAGGTTAGGACATGAGGAGCGCGGTAGTACAGCAAGGCACGGTGGTCTGTACGCATGTAAAATGGTTGGGTAGAGCCATGCAAGTGGTGATGCCAATAAGTCAGCGCCTCCACCACTGCTAGTAACTCCTTGTCATAAACGACGTAATTCAACTCTGGCAAATACAACTTACTAGAAAAATATCCCACCGGATGCTCTATCCCATCTTCGCCTACTTGTAACAAGGCAGAAGCTATGGCGAAGTTGGAGGCATCAGTAGACAAAATGAACTCTTTCAAAGGGTTGACATGGCGAAAGACAGACGTGGACAACAGAGTGCACTTCACTTCTTGGAAAGCATTCTCCAAAATGGGGGACCACTGAAGCACTTTGGCACCGCTAGCCTTGTATAGGGGAGCCGCCAACTTAGATAGATTGAGAGTGAACTACTTGAGGAACGTGCACGTCCCCAAAAGCTCCTTATATTTTAACGAGGTGGGGGTGGGACACTTACAAATTGCCTTCTCATTGTCTGGAGTTATCATATGTCCCTGGTCAAACACGACGTTGCCCAGAAACATGACCTGGGACTTGAAGAACTAGCACTTTTTAACGTAAGGCTGGCTGCCTTTAACTGCTCCACCACTTGCCAAAGGTGGACTGCATGGGACTCCTGATCAGGGGAAAACACTAAGATACCATCCATGTAGGCAACCGCGCATACCTTTAAAAGGTCCCCAACGCTGCATCAATGCGGCGTTGAAAAATAGCAGGGGCATTCTTAAGCCCAGAGGGAATGACCTGAAACTGAAATATTCCTTTTCTGGTGCGGAAGGCAGTTAACCACTCCTGGCCCTTCTTTATTTAGATCTGAAAAACTTTTTGAGGCAATCCAGCTTGGAGAAGACCTTCGCCTTCTCCACATAACACGCAACCTTTGAAATCCAATGGTATGGGATGGAGGTCTGGTACAGTGACATTGTTAAGGTTCCCATAGTCCACACACGGGCGTAAAGTACCATCAGACTTCTCCACAAAGAGAAGGGGGGAGAACACAGGGGAGGTACACTGAAAAATCGCACCTTTAGCCAACTGTTCCTTCACCCACACATTAACGCCTCTTCCTCCCGGACAGTTAATGGATAAATGGGGGGCAGATATATGCACCAGATCCACTATGAGCTTGAAGTCATAATCAAACTCAGAGTGCTCAGGGAGTGCGTTGGCGGATGCTGCATCAAAATAGGATTCCAAACCCTCCAAACAGGAAAGTAAGAGAAATCCAACGGAGGAGGGGGTCTTCAGCAAAGGAGCAAGATAAGGGGTGGGAACATTGGGCCAATGAGGTATTGGGCCCTGGACGTTATCCTCCAACAAGGGAACTTTTAACTGGTGACCATTTACCAAAGATAGGGATAGCGTGTTTTTTTCAATTTAGTGCGGATGTCAAACTTTCTCCACCACTCAACCCCCCAAAATAATGGGGAACAAGAGGTGCTTGATAGCTTGGAAATGGTTGGACAGAAGATAGGCGCCCACCTGGTAGTCCACCAACCCTATGACGTTCAGCGTATGGATACCTTGAGAATCCCCACCTCTAGCCATACCACCTGGTGAGTAACTCAACTCAAGGTAGTCAGCCAGGCCTTGGTCAATAAAATTATTTGTGGCACCAGTATCCACTAAAATAGTTGTGCTGAACTTCCCAAGAGAGGATGTAAGGGTAGCAGTCAAGATGAAGTATCCAGAGTGGGATTTATTCAAAGCATAAAACGCCTCTACTTCACTTAAATTATCTTCTGGCTTGAGCAAACCATAATAGTAGGTTTGGAAATTAAAGAAGGGGGAGGGATAGTTGGCCACTTTTACTACTGAGGCCACATACCCCTCCATGCCTTCTGCAGGTGCATAAACGTTTTCATATTGTAAGCGCAGTTCTTTTTCAAGTTCCTGAGTGCCGAGAATCATGAAAGAGGTCAAAGGGGAATTTTCTGGTGTGATTCCATACACAGGAATGGGTTCCAGATCTGAACCATGAGAGGGCCAATATGGTTCAGAGATATATCTCAGGTTTTTGTTATAAAACGCGTTTTTAGATGCAAACGACCCTATTCCTTGAACCACAATGGAATGCCCAACATTATCCATGGCCAACACCCTCAGGACCATCTGCGCCAATTATGATGGCATCAGCTGAACATGCGGGCAAAATGACACTCGTTTATTTAATCCAATATTGACAAATTTGGTGGAAAGTTGGAGAATCACAACTTTTGGACTTTGAAGCGTCCAAATCCACTAGGTATGAACATGAAGGGTGGATACTTTCCAGTTGGAGGCAAACATAAAAATGTTGAGATGCTCCAACCTCTGGGAAAAAGAGAGACAGTGGTGCAGCTAATGACAGCCAGAGCCCACAGTTGACAGCCACTGTTTCCACTTCAGAAAAGTTTCACACGGAAAAAATTTGTGCACATAAAAAAATGGTTGGTCGACTAATGTAAGGAGAGTGTCTATAACTCTCCTATTCCCAGTGTGGTAGTGCACGGTGCATAAGGCCAATTCCAGGGAAATAACCGTTAAATCCAAAGCCATTAGAGCCCAGAAGAGGGTGCTGGAACAATAACAGCTTAGGCATAGAAAAGCGAGTTTTACAATAAAAACCCCATTAAAAGCGACACAATGCACATATCAAAAGGGGTTAAGTGACCCAGGTTGGAGAAAACCTGGTCAAACAAATGGTGAACGAGTTGAGAGCTGCAAGGTACTTGCAATGGCAAGGGTAACAGAGTGTGAGAACTACTTGAAGAAGTTCATGCACAGGAGCATTTGGAATATCATAAAATTGTAAATAATGTAAACGGGAAAAATGTTTATTTGTGAAGTCAACCAACAAGGAATGTTGGTCAGGGAAAATGTATTTAAGCTTGAATGGGGGAATAGGGGTTATGCCGCAGTGGGCCCAAGCACTGACTCATCAATAGGGCAACACTGCCATCCAAGTTAATTGAACAGGCCGAAACTGACTTTGCTCTAGTATTTGATTGAAGTTGTATTTGACCTGAGCCAAAATTTTGTAAATGGAACGGGTTTTGAAACCCCGTTCCTTGACAAACTGAATCAACCATCCAAGTTTATTTGGTAGATCGTTTGTTTTAATGCCTGGCTCGATGGCAGGGGCTGGGTATTTGGCACACCACTAGTCCCAACCTGGGCATATTTTGCCCAAACCCAGCGTTGATCCAAGGTGTGCTTCAGGTCAGGAAGGGCCTGTAGCTTCACCCTCTGGGCCACCTGGCGCCCAGCCTTATCTTTTGGGTTGGTCTCCACTATTATGTCATGTACACATGACAGTTCAGTCAATTAGTTAATATAGCATTTTACCCAATGGAAGCGTGCGCCTATTGGCACATCTTGGCTTAGACCCACTTCCCTTGATTGATTGTTTTGCCAAATCTCCATAAATTTCCCATGTAAAGACCAATCTTCCTTGTTGGTCAACTTCTCCCTATCAAATAAACCCTTCACTAAGTACACCGTTTTTTATGTTCCATGTTTTCTTGGACATACCTGTGGGAAAACCTCTTTGGGGAGGTCTCACACTCCATTAACCTTTTAATTTTATCTATGATTAAACAATCCACTTGTGCACCGTTGGTCCACACTAGTACCCTCCAACTTAGAAAGCCTATATTGGACCACTTATTGCACCGCGTCGCTTATGTCTGGTTATTCTTGCTAATAATAATCTAACTTTCACTAAGTTATTATCGCCTAAGCACTATCTGCTGGGCCTTAATAAATTTTGTACTATCAACTAGTTTCCTGGCGTTGCCCCCTGTGCACCGTGCACTTCCAAGATGGAAATGGGAGAGTTATAGACACTTTCCTTACACTAGTCGACCAACCACTATTTCTTATGTGCATAAACTTTTCCATGTGGGACTTTCACAAGGCGTAAATTGTGCGCCAGCTGTCAACTTTGGTTGGGGACAGCTGCGCTACTGTTTCCTCCTTTTCCCAAAGGTTGGAGCATCTCAGCGTTATCCAGGCTTCCTCCAACTGGGAAGTACCCACCCTTCATGCTCTTACCTGGTGGATACAGATGCTTTGGGGTCTGGAAAAATTGTTTCCCTGATTTTCCGCCAAAATTTACTAATTCAATTTAAACAAATGTGTTTTACTTAGGCAGCACGGTCAGATGATGCCAGAGGAATCTTCAAAGCTTGGCCTGGGAGTGATGGCCTTAGATAACGTCAGGCAATCCATTGCTGGTATTGGAATAGGGTTGTTTACGGACAAAAACGCGTTTTATAACAAAAACACCACATATACCTCTAAACCATATTTGCTCTCATATGACTCAGAGATGGAACCTACTCCTGTGTATCAAATCACCCCTGAAAACCCCGTTTGACCTCTTCTATGATTCGCAGCACTCAGGAGGTTGAAAAAAGCTGCATTTACAATACAAAAATGTTTATGCCTCTTCTGAAGATATGGTGGGATATGTGGCCTCAGTAGTAAGAGTGGCCAAATATCCCTCCACATTATTTAATTCAAACACATACCAGGGTGACATGTTAATACCAAATGATGAGTTTGTTGGTGATGTTCTGGCGCTGTCTACTATAAATAAAGACCATTCAGGGTATTTTCTACTGACTGCTACCCTTTCCTCCCCTTTAGGGAAATTCAGCACCACTATTCTGGTGAATACTGGCGCCTCTGAAAACTTTATGGACCAAAGCCTAGATGATTACCTTGAGCTGAGCTACTTGCCAGGTGGTATGGTTAGGAGAGGGGCGTCCCAAGGTATTCCCACTCTGAAGGTCATTGGGACAGTGGACTATCAGGTTGGTAAGTACCACTTGTACGATCACTTCCAAGCTATCAAAAACCTCTTGTACCCTATCATTTTGAGTGTGGAGTGGTGGCGGAAGTTTGGCTTCAGAACCAACTTGAAAGAGAATACCCTATCCCTTACATTAAAGAATGGTCACACATTAGTTGTTCCTTTGTCTGAGGCTAACGTTCAGGGCGAATTGCCCCACTGCCACATTTTCAAACCCTTAGCCTTGCCCCTATTCTGAAGCCCACCGAGGAGATTCCTCTACCTTATTGTTTGGAGGGTTTTGATTCTTCCTTTGATGCTGCATCAGCTGACGCATTACCTGATCATTCTAAGTACGACTATGAGTTCAAGCTCACTGTGGATCTGGTGCAGATATCTTCCCCCATTTTCCTTTTGACTGTCCAGAGTAAGAGTCTTTAGATGTGTGGGTGAAGGAGCAGTTGTCCAAAGGCGCGATTTTTCAGCGTACCTCCCCTGTATGCTTTCCACTTATCTTTGTTGAGAAGGCTGATGGTACTCTACGCCCATGTGTAGACTATGGGAACCTCAATAACGTCACTGTACCAGATCTACATCCCATCCCTTTGGATTGTCAGATTGCGTGCTATGTAGAGAAGGCTAAGGTCTTTTTAAGCTGGTTTGTCTCAATGCGTTTAATCAGATTTGGATTAAAAAGGGACAAGAATGATTAACCGCATTCTGTACCAGAAAAGGGATTTTCCAGTTTTGGGTCATGCCCTTTGGGATTAAGAATGCCCCTTCTATCTTTCAACTCCACATTGATGCCACGTTGGGAACTTGTTAGGGGTATGCGCAGTTGCCTACATGGACGATATATTGGTGTTTTCCACTGATCATGAGTCCCATATGGTACATCTTCACCAAGTGGTGGAGAGGTTAAGGGCAGCCGCCTTACGCTAAAGATCAGCAAATGTGAATTCTTCAAGTCCCAGGTCACTTTTCTGGGCAACGTCATATTTGCTCAAGGACAGATGATAACTCCAGACAAGGAGAAGACTATTCATGAGTGGCCCACCCCACTTCATTCAAGGAATTTAGGTGCTTTTTGGGGACGTGTACGTTCCTCAAGAAGTTCACGCCCAATCTTTTTAAGGTGAGAGCACCCTTATATAAGGCTAGCGGTGCAAAGGTGCTTCAGTGGTCCCCCGTTTTGGAGGATGCTTTCCAAGAAGTGAAGTGCACTCTGTTGTCCACGTCTGTCCTTCGCCATGTCGACCCTTCAAAAGAATTCATTTTGTCTACTGATGCCTCCAACTTCGCCATAGCTTCTGCCTTGTTACAAGTAGGCGAAGATGGGATAGAGCATCCGGTGGGATATTTTTCTAGGAAATTGTCTCTGCCTGAGTCAAATTAAGCCGTTTATGACAAAGAGTTACTATTAATGGTGGAGGCGCTGACTTATTGGCATCACCGCTTGCATGGCTCCTCCCAGCCTTTCCATGTACATACAGATCACCGTGCCTTACTGTACTACCAAGCCCCTCATGTCCTAACCCCACGGCAGACCCATTGGCATGAGACACTTGCCCAATTTGCATTTTCTCACGTGTTCATCAGGGGAAGTAGAATCGTTTGGCATATACTTTAAGCTGCAACCATGCTTTAGCTCCCAATTCAAAGGAGGTAGAGATCCATAACACCCAGTTGATGATTCTGCTGGGTAAGATTTTATCTCAACTTCCTGCTTCCTTGGCAACACGTCAGCGCTTGAATCTCTGGAAAATGTGGAGGAATACAGTATGTTCAGAAAAGTATTCTCTTCTCAGCCACTATCAGCCGAATATACTATGGTACTTGCTAAGAGCGCATTGAATCAGGAGTACTTATCCAGGGGTTATCACGTAAAGGATGAGATGGTGTGGTTTCAGGTGCGCCTATAAGTTCCTGCTGGACCACTGCTCCTGAAAATCATCCGGGACCATCATGATGAACTCACCATTGGTCATCCTTGGAAAGTGAAGACCTTGGAGATAATATGACACACCTACAATTGGAAGGACTTGCCTGCTCAGGTGGGACGGTATTGTAAAGAGTGCTTGATCTGCAATCACATGAAACCAAATTGTCAACCTTTAGCGGGGTTTCTGGTACCAGTCCAGAAGGCTGAAGCGCCCTGGACTTCCCAATCAATGGATTTCATTGTGGAATTACCTGTCTCTGATAGTTATGATGCCATCATAGTGGTGGTGGACCAGTTCACAAAGTTCGCCCACTTTGTTCCTTGCAGAACCACCAAAACCGCAGCTGAGATGGTAGGCATTTCGTCACCCATGTGTTTGCGCTTCATGGGGTTTCCCAAGAAATCATTAGTAACTGGGGACCCCAGTTTACCTCCATCCTTTGGGAAGAGTTTTTTAAGACTCTTCAGATTCGCCCCTGCCGTTCAAATGCCTATCACCCTCAATCAGATGAGCAGACTGAACGAGTGAACCAGAGCTTGGAACATTTCCTGCTGTGTTACACCACCGCAGATCATTCTTATTGGGTTTCTCACCTTCCTATGGCCTGATTTAGCTACAACAACACTTTGTATTCTTTGATTGGTTGTTCCCCTTTTTTCTCCAGCCATGGCTTTAACCCCGCCTTTAACATGGAGCCCAGCTGTGGATCTAAGGTTGAAGCGGTGGTGGACTTTGCCAAGACAATCAAGAAGATCCACCAGGGGGTTTCCACAAGTTTGGAGGCGGCAATGCAAGTTTGTAAGGAGAACGCTGATGATAAAGCGCTGAGTGGGTCCAGCATACAAGGAAGGGTATCTCGTGATTCTTGATGCTCGTAACATCCCTATCAAGAAGCCATGCAAAAATCTGGGACCAAAGAGGAATGGCCCTTACCGCCTTTTTAGAAAGGTGGACCATGCCTCATACCAATTAGATCTTCCCTCTTCATTTCGGATCTTTTCTGTCTTTCATGAGAGAAAATTGTCATTGTTTGAGGGCCCCCACCAGAGACCACTGAGTCTTATTTCGTGGATGGGGAGCCAGAGTGGGAAGTGGATGAAATAGTAGCCTCCCGCCATGTTAAAAGAAGACTTGAGTACCTGGTATCTTGGAAGGGCTTTGACGCTGCAGAGAACAGTTGGGTTTCAGCGCGCGACTGTGTACATGCCCAAGATCTGATTGACGCCTTCCACCAGAGTTTCCCCCAGCTGCTGGATCCCAACCTAAAGCGACCATTGCCGCAATGAAGTTGGCCCCTGCCCACAAGAACTTTTCTTTGCTGCAAGCCCCTGGAGGGGGGGTTGAGCCCCATTGGGAGAAGTGGGCGATGTCATGGTTAGAAAATTACATCATCTTGGGACCAACTTTAGAGACAAAGATTCTTGCAGGGAGGCCAAGAAGGTAAAGTTAGCAGGCCTTCTTGACCTCAAGTATACCATTGACCAACGCTGGGTTAAGGCTAAATATGCCCAAGTTGGTCCTATGAGAGCAAGAAAAGTTTGCCCCTGTATGAGAGTAGGGGCGTTAAAACAAACTAGCTTTATTACAACGGAAAACAGTCGCTTCAGTCTTTGGGTGAACGGGGTTTTGAAACTTGATTGGTTTTTATATCAACTAGCTCAGATCAGCCATTTTTACAATCAATTACCTGAGTTCAATCGATTACTTAACATAGCATTTTGCTCAATGGAAGTGTGCGCATATTGGCACATCTTGGCTTAAACTCACTTTCCTTGATTGATTGTTTTTCGAATATCCTTAAATTTCCCATGTTGAGACCAATCTTTCTTGTTGGTCAACTTCTCACTATCAAATTAACCCTTCACTAAGTACACTTTTTTTGTTATCTTGGACATACCTGTGCGCGAACCTCTTCAAGGAGGTCTCACGCTCCATTAACCTTTTAATTTTATTTATGATTAAACTATCCACTTGTGTACCATTAGTCCACTCTAGTACCTTTCAACCTAAGAAGCCTATATTGGACCACTTATTGCACCGCGTCGCTTATGTCTGGTTACTCTTGCTAATGATAAACTAACTTTCTTTAAGTTATTATCGCCTAAGCACTCTCTGCTGGGCCTTAACAACTTTTGTACTATCAACTAGTTTCCTGGAGTTGGCCCTGTTCACCGTGCACTTCCATGCTGGAAACGGAAGAGCTATAGACACTCTTCTTACAGCTACCAAATTCCTTCATAAACACTTTGTTCGCCTCTTTATATGGCCAATTACCAACTCGTAAATGGGGTAACACTACTTACTGACAATTGGTGTCCAGGCATTTGATCACCATGCAGCTTTCCTGGCAATTTGTGCACTAAACTAAGTCATCTCAATTAATTTGAAGAATGCCAGGGTATTATATCAATGAAACTTTGCCAAATTTGGGATAGCCAAAAATTCTTCAGTTGCTACAGGCTCAATCATGGGGCAAGTAATGCGTCCAGCCAAGCTAGCGCCAATTGGATTGTTGTATGGTGTCATTGCTGAGATGGCGGCAAAAGAACTAAGCATATTCTGTTTGGCATGCATTCTATCTTTATTACTTTCTTCCTCATATAATTCATTGTCCCCCAATTCAGTCTCTTTTTGAGCACAAGTACATTTATGTTTTTATCTGTTTTAGGAATTTTTTCAAGTTTCTCTTATAATGCATAATTTTTTTCAGCTTCCACTTCTAAGGCATCCTTAACCATTAACAGGTCCTAAATAACTTTCATATGTTATTTCTCCTATTCAAAAATTTTTAGAATAATTCATAAAAAGTTTTTATAATAAGATCAATATCTTCTTCCACCTTAACATTTTTTTCCTACACTTTATTTAATTAGCCTGGGTTGCTGACATCAAAGCATTATGATTGACGCTTTTTAGATCCTTTTATAACTGATGGATCTCACTCTGGATGGAGGACATGATATTCATACTTCTGTAAGACTCAACTGCCCCCTGTAACGAGCACCAAATTTAACCTTCTTATTAAATTTACCGCACAGGTTCATACTTGTTGTATGCATATAGGAGATAACTAGTTTTAGAGAGACAAGTAACAAGCCAAGTTTTTTTAAATAAGTGGTCCCAACCCAGTCAGTTATACTTTTAACAATTGCTTGATAAATTAGACAAGGGAAACTAAACCCTTCAACTTTCCAATTTATAAAAAAACAAAAATAATATATACCTAAGAGCTAAATTTTGTTGTTACAGGAATGCTAGGGCTTTTTTATAGCTAATTGATCTCAACCTTTCAGCTGATTTTAGGAAGAGTAATTAATCGCCCTTCATAAACTTTAGCCTTTGGTCTGACTTCTGAATGTAGCAGGTTTATTGCCTTAGTCAGCCCCTATGAATAATTTTTACTGGTAGCGGTCATCTATTGGTATTAGGAACCAATTGCTAATATATTAGATTCCATGCTGCTTAGGCTAATACTATAAACTACCGCCATAAAAAGTATTAAAACACTTAGTAGCTTCAGAAAACGCCCCTAATAATTTGGCGCCTCAACCCTAATGATTTATGGTAGTGATTTGATTATTGGCTAATCAGCCAACAACTGAATAGTTACTAGCATTGTCAGTGATGATCCATATTTAAACCATAATTACATCTTACTTTGAATTCACATTATTATGTAAATTATATGTAGTTAATTAATTGGTAACCATTGTATTTTATATCTCATAAGTTAACAATCTTTGTAAAGCTTAAACTATAAATTAAAATAAATAAACTCAAATAATAAAATAAAAAATTAAATCAGGGGGTGGAAGGCGAGTCAGTAGGGCATACAGCTACCACCCTGAAGGTTGCAGGTTTGATTCACACCTTTTGCACATCAATTGAGGTACCAGACGAAGGAAGCCATAAGCGGTCAGTAGGTCTAATAAACAAAATCCTTACCCATGACATAACCATATAAATCTGAGTCCTCATCTGGAGGTGGAAAAAACTTTCTACAACAGAGTTGACCCTGTTTAGGTTTAATGTCAATACTTCTTTTCTCTATATTGGTAATGTCCATCCCCTGGTCAGCTTGCCTTAAATAAATAAAATAAAAATAAAAGCTTAATCTACGCCAAGCTGGGGTAAACTTTTGAGCTAGATTTCTTGCTTTAGCTCTCAAATCTACTGCACTTTTTCTTGTGTGCGTTAAAAAAGTTATTAGTGTTAATTGAAAGAGTTGACAAAAGTATCAAGACTTTTGGTTAGTAGAGATTCTTACAACCAAAATAAAAATAGTCTACAACGCTAGACTGGTGCTAACGCTCTTCCTTCTAGTCCTTGAAGGTATCTCTGGAAATCAAGGGAACTTCTTTCTATGACTCTTTCTCCTGATGGAACTTAGCCTACTATTAGGCTCAGATGCTCTATTCTCCTCTCTTGACACAGGAGCCTGATGAGATCTTGATAGCAATAGATAACCAAAGGATATCTTATCCTTCAATTCTAATCCAAGAGTAAATTATACACTAGATGTATGACATTTTATGTATTATAAATCTCTAAATTTTAAAGTCTTTAGGTCTGCTTTATTTAATAAAAAAGAAATTGTATGAGAATCTGGCACCCAATTCTTCCACTGGTGCTTCATTTGGAAACAGCTCCATTGACAATAGATTAACCCTCTGAAGTTGCACACAACAATGATATTCCTCATCCATCTAGTCAGATTCCACTACCAACTAAAATGTGATTTCTTCTGGGTTGTATTGAAGAATATTTCCCAACACCTTCACTCAACCCCAGTGTATCACCCTTATTAGCTAGAAACCTGTTTAGATTATGGTACCTTTTACCCATTAACAACAGTTTGCATTATCCAAAATGTTAACTTGTAAGTTGCTATCAGAAGCGTCATCTATGACCAGCGACTATTAATAATTCCCTTAGTTGATCAGTGACAAACTCTGATTGAAACATATAGTATGATTTTATTATTATTAAGTAATCAATAATCAAAACACTTGTAATAGTCAGGGATCATCCCCAATGAAGTATTAGTAATCCAGCAGAATTAGATCCTGGCGGATTAGTTAATATTTTATTAGGAAAATAATCAATAATAGCTATTATCTCTTAGGATAACTCACATTCACTAAGGTGAATCTCCTGTAATAAGTAGATGGTGTTATAATTGAATAAGATGGATTATGTGGACATACTAAAATCCCAACACATCCCCCTGCTTGACCAGATTATTCAGCAATGATGGATTTTTAGAGGAAGACACCGATTTGTTCCCAGACTGAGTCTGTCAGCATGGTATAAATTTAATTTCTTATAGTCCATCTCCTTTTTCCTTGTTCAACGCCTCTCTGTGTGGTCCTTCTCCTTAGCGCATTTCCTCTTTGTCTCCTTCTTGCTACCGCCTCCTTAGAGCGCAGTTCTACAGACCCATGTCATACCAGGACTACTCCATTTAACTTTTTTAAAATAATATGTCTGAAAGCCTGTATTTCCCCAGGTTAGGCTTCTATGAACCCACGTTATTTAAAGTATATTTTTGGTCAGCTTCACTGATTCCTTAATTCCTGTAACTGCTCGGGCTGTACCCCCATTTTTGATTGGAGTGGACCTTATGTACTCCATGTAATTCATTCTCCTTTTTATCACTTGACAATAGTAGAAAAGAACACTGTCAGATACTTTTGATTGCAGAAAAATAAAAATGGTAATTTAATATCTTTTTACATTTTTTATCTTTAATTTTTTTACAAATTATATTCTTTATCTTAAATTTTTTATATTTTTTTATATTTTTTCTAGTTTATAATGGGACTTATCATATTATAATTAGGTTCAGATTTCCATCTTTTCTTTTCTAACTATTTTGGCTCAGAACTTTTTGAATTCAACCAGCAATTATGGTTCAGCGGTCCCCTATTGGGACTTAACCAACACATTGAAATTTAACCTATTGTCAGTAGGTCTAGCTGTCCCGAATAAACATTGCATTTATTTCTCCCAGATCAAATACTTTAAGTATATGCTATGGACCCTGTTTACTATACAACAATCAGCAATTTTTTAGCATATAGGCATCTGTCACCATCTTGGAAATAATCTTAATTGGACCCAACCATAGGGTTTCCAATTTGTCTCCTTTTCCAAGTATATGGGTATTGCAATAGGCTACCCTATCTCCCACATGGTACTCTTTCAGCGCTGGTTGATTCTTATCATCTATATTCTTTACTCTAATTTTTCACTTCAATATCATATTGAATGCCTGTGATGAAGTTCAATCATAATATATGCCAGTTGGGTAAGTATTGCTCTGCGCTCATCCCCAAAGCTGGTTCCACTGCTGAATATAAAATTGGCGTTAATGATGCTCTTCTTGCCTATAAGAGTTCAAATGAATTTTCTTGTTGCCATATAATAACTGTCACTGTACAAAAATATAACTAACTCAAATAAGATCCCTAAGTTGAGGTTTTCCCACTATCAATTTTGCAGCATTGTGGCTAGACTTATGATAGCTCTTTATACCATTTCATCTGTTACTGGACGGTAAGGAATGGATACCACTCCTCAGATTCTCATTAGTTCATTCATTCTTGGGATCATGTGAGATGTAAAGTTAGTCCCATTATCACTCAAAATACTTGCAGGCATCCATGCATGTATACTACTTAGTCCAGTATGAATCTTGCCGCGCTTGTATCATCTACTCTGCTCAAGGACTTCATCTCAACCCATCTAGTGATATGGTCTATCGCAACTATGATGTACTTTAATCCCCAGTACTAATATCCAAGGGTCCCATCACATCTAATGACACCATGTGCCAAGCGAACCCAGGGCATAATAGCTTTTATCCTGTCACATTCTTATGCAGCTTTTGTAGTTAATATTCTATTCAACATGCTAGATAATCTTACGCGTCATAATTGATTGTTTACCAGTAATATTAATGCCAAAGATGGTCCATTGTTTTTCTTAAGCCACCATGCTTTATGACTTTGTATGCGTCTTTAATTTCTGAGCGTTCTGATGGTTTGGGTGAAAAAGTGTTATTTTCTGTAAATCAACTTGTAAAGCAGTCCATTCTTCATTTTGTTATTCTCCATTGCCTTCATCAGCGTGGTTTTATCTCCTGGGATCATCCCTGATATTCTATTTGATCATACGTTGGAATAATTCATCCACTTGCTGATACACAACTTTGAAGCAGATAAGTTTGATAGTCTGTCAGAATCCTGATGTGCTTCCCCCGCTTGGTGTATATTTTAAAATCATATACATGCCTTTTTAGAGCCCATCATGTCAGTCGCCCCTCTGGTTTCTTAATATTATGTAATCAGCGTAAAGATGAGTGGTCAGTCACAACCTTTGAAGTGTGTCCCATGTATAACCACTTGAACTTCTTTGCAAATGTATATCTCCATGAGGTACTCACACCCTGTTACAATTTAGTTTCGTTACACTAGCTTCAATGTTCTACTCACATACGCCACCAGATGCTCTTTTCCTTGAATTACTAGACTTAAAATGGTGCCAGTTACCATTAACAAGACATCAGTTTGAATAATATATTCTTGATTGAAATTCGGGTATTTCAGAATAGGACTAGTCATCAGGTATTTAATTAGCTCATCAGATGCTCCTTGGGCCTCCTTATACCACATAAATTCTTTATCAAATCCCTAACAGGTGAAATAATGGCGTGGACATTCCAATGAAACCTTTGTTGAATAGGCAATAGTAGCTGACCATCCTAAGAAAGACATGTATGTCTTAAACACTCTTTGGGATTGGCATTTTCTTGATGGCCATTATCTTCTGTGGCTATGGTTGTAATCAACCAGAGATTATCACAAACCCTAAATATTCAAATCTTTTTTTAAAAAATGACATTTCCCTGGCTAGATTTGCAAATTTGTCAACACTAGTGTTTAAACACTTCCTCCAAGTGATCCAGATTATTGGAGATATCCTGCTGTCAACTTTGATTACGTCTAAGTACACCAAAACACAAGACAACTTTAAGTCACTCAGGATTAAATACATTGACCTGAAAACTCGCCAGCACATTACACAATCCCTGGGCATTCTCATCAGCTGGTATAATCCTTATGCGGTAATTTCTGCACATTTCTCTTTATATTATTTTGGCAAGTCTATCTACCAATATACCAAGACCAAATCTATCGCTGAAAGATACTTGACTTCCCCTAGGCAATCAATTGCATTATTGATCCTTGGCAGCGGATACAAATCATTTTTGGTGATTAATTAACTAGAAATAATTGATCACCACTCAATTTGATTTAACCTTTTTCTTCACAATAAGGATTGGACTCAACCATGGACTTGATGATGGTCCAAGAAACCATGCCCAATCAGCTTACTGATTTCTTTAATGACCAATGCTTCAGCAGCCTTAGATTGGCGGACAGGTCACATTCATATCAGCAGATATTCCCGTGAGTTTCCCTTATGGATCACAGTTTTAGCGCATTTAAGGTCATGGTCATCCTGGGCTAATATCACCAAATAATTCTCAAATAGTTTTTACACTTCTTCTTGATGTTTTATAATAACTTATACAGTTGCTCACAATTGACCAATATGTTAAGGCTTTCAGCAAAATCCTTTAATAATTCTATCTCTGTTAATGTTCCAAAGTCATAAAACTCACTGATTTCCGCTGTTAAGATCAAATGTGAAAATATAATGATTTTATTTTCCTCTACTCTATTTGTTTATTCTTTCAAGTTTTCCAGTAGTACGCATAGCGCTCTGGCCTGGGATTATAATCCCTGGTGCTACCCATGGATCACTTGTCAATTTACTCCATGGGGCAACGACTTCCCCATATAATTGTTCCAGGATTTCTAGAATTACCCTGTGTTAACAACTATTTGTGTTCCCAAATGAATAATAGTCATTTCTTTTGTTCTAAAAATTATCATAGGCTCTTATTATATGTGTTAGCATTTCCCACATTTTCTTTCCAGCTAACATATCTTAGATTAGAATTATGCCATCATTGTATTTTAAATTTACAAAATTGTTTCTCGTTGTCAATGGAGTTTCTCTTTTCTACTGATATAACAAAGGCAACGTTTGCCTCAAAAATGTTAAAGTATTCTCCTCAAAATCGCATTTGACACCATAATTTATCAGGAATTCTGGTCCTTTGAGGATGTCATACGTTTGATTGACAGCACTATGGTAGGTTAAGAAACCACCAGTGATCAAACTGAAGAGGCAGTGCAATGTATGCCCAAATGGCCCCACTCCTTCTGGTGTTACAATTCTTGAGAAATCTTCATTTGTTTCGAAAACTTGGCCAAAACAATATTAATGGGCGCTCTGCTGTCAATTATAGCCCATACTTTTACTCAATTGACTAAAATAGCCGCAAATTTACACTAAGAGTATTGTAATATGGTGTTTACTGAGTGAATCACAGCAGCATATGCCAAATCTAGAGTATAAAATAATTGCAAAGATAATTCAGCAAAGGATTCCTTGATTGCGCTAGTAGGGTTTGAAACTTTCACTTCTCAATTTTTGTCTTATGCGAATTTTTGGCGTTTTCAGCAATTCTGTTCTTTTCCTCTAGTTGACAGTCATAAGGCTGGCGACCTCTCTCATGATCCGTGGGGCAATACTATTTGCATTTGATCTGATGAGCGCATTTACGTCCAGATTAACAACCTGATAGAGCGGATCTGGTCTATCTTCATCTATAAATCTTTCATGAATAAACAATTCATCTTTAGATATGTTTGGGGTACAGGATTGATTGCAGTGCTAGATCTTCCATATCTAGAATGCTGAGTATTTCCAGAATTCTGAAAAATTGCTTCTATTTAGAACTAAGCCAGATTAACTTGTTCCTTAGGCTTCTTGCTCCAAAATTGAGTGTTAAAAATGTCCAGGTTTTCACACATTTGTGGCAGAAGTTTGAATATTTATCTTCCCATTATATTCTTTTAAGTTTGCTTCCCATTACTTTTCATTTTTCAATTTCTAATTTGGCTCAGTAAACTTCACCATATTCTGATTATTTTAATGATATTGGATTTAAGAATTGGTGAGGTACTTCAGACGTTAGCCCTAGCATCTAGAGAAAACCAACCATCTGTGATGTGGAAGTTTGGTTTGCAAGCGCTGAAACCATAGCTCTGTGCAGATTTATTAGGGCCAAAGAGCCATCTTCACTGCAATATGTGATTAAAATCTGACAGAACTTTTATTCCCACCAGAATTTGTGCTTCCCGTTAAAGTCAGTTGGTGAAAGTGGCTAAGGTTTCGTCCTTATTAGGTTAGTTCTCATGAACTCCTGTTTTTGGCTACCCATCCATCCAGGGATGCAAAATTTGTTCATAATTTCTTCTTTGGCTTCATTATATGTCCAATTATCCATGCTTAAGTGGGGCGAAACATGTTATAGACAATCTGTGTCCAAACAGTTCATAACTATTACTGCTTTCTGGCAGCCTTTATTTCTGAACAACATCACTTGATTAGGCGGAGAATGATGAAGCGTTATCCCAATGGTAAATAGGTAGTTTAATTGAATTATGAAAGTTTCTGTCACTACCATGGCGGAAGGTACATTCACAGTAACCCTACCAACAATGGGTTTTTATTGGGAGTAATTATGATGAAACGGCTTAAACTGTTCATCCCATTTTGGCTCAGAATTTGAGTTCAAATCGCAAGTCAAACGCCTGGGGGTTTTTAGCTGAGGTCAGCTCAGTATGAGGGTTTTGACCTCCCCAAGCTAATCTTTAGGCTTTGAAGAGCTTAAAGTATAGCCTGGGGAGGGCTCCCCAAAAGCGCCTTAAAAGGTTGAGCCCGCACCCTTATGAACCTCAGTTTAGAAATTTGGTTTACAACCATCTCAGATCATGCCATTTCGGGAAGATCAGGGCGTGACAAGGTTTTGTTGCATGAAAAAACCTTGATCTTCCACGAAATTGGATCCCCCAGTTGCTCTGTCTTTTCTTGTTGCATTTGTGGCGCTAGTGAAATTCTGATAATCACCTTGCTTGGTTTTTTATTTTCATTAAATAAATATAAAAGGTTACTTTGAGGGTTTGCAACCTCGCTTAAATGTCTTTCTTTTTGACATTTAATTTTTCAAAATTTCAAGGATGATGATAGGTGGTAGTATCCAACTCTAACAGCTCACCTCAGGGTCTGACTTTGGTGTTTGACCTATTTCTGCTTAAATTTACTATGCTGAACATAAGACATCTGGTTAACAAAATCCTGGTGGTTCCTTTCATTACATTCATCACAAAATTGCATCAAAAGTTCCAGGTATATTTCTCTGGGGCTGTACGCTTCCAAAAACCTTCTTCATCAATCTCTTTGTTGGCTTCATCCGCCTCCATCTAGGCATAATTGCACTTATGATTTTTGAGTCCTTATAAACAGTTTTTATATTTTGTGCTACATTATCTTATAATTCTGGCAGCATCATTCTTTATCAGCTTCCCAAGCAGCCTTTTGGAACATTAACTCCTTAATTAAATCAGTATCCTTCTACTTCAGGGAGGGGACTTTCCAATAAAGATCATTGTTTACCTTTGCAACTTGTTCTATTTTCCTTGTATATAGTCACTTGGTCATCTAATGTATTAAAAATATTGGTATAAAATTCAACATCTTCTTATTCATCCTTTCTAGTCTCATCTAAAACTTCCAAAGTTCATTCCTTTACAACATTCCGCTTATAATTTCTAACATAATATTTGGCAAGAAAACTCAACTACTCTGTAGTGAGCAACTAATTTAAACTCTTCTAGGGTTTCTGCACAGGTTTGAGGGGTGCATTGACTATTGCTATTGCAAATTTTGCAATTTGGTACATTTGGGACTCTACTAGCGTGCTGGGCCAAACAGTATGAAAACTGCTGGCCCTTGCTCCTTTTCCTTCATTGGCACACCTTTCACTACAGGTCCACAAGCAAAACCCCAATCCAGCAGATCACCAACTTCACCTTGGCAGATTAACCTCTCTTGGTGTGCACTGGTGGTTCTCTTCCCCCTTCCTGGGCGTCCTGACCCCTTGCTTCTCCACCTCATGGCTAATCCCTGCTTGTCCACCACTGGCTCCACTGAATGGGCAAATCCCTGTAGGGTATTCTGTAGATCCAGGTTAGTTGGTAGCGATGACCACTCCTAGGTGCATTAACCCAGCACCTAACCTTGGGGACCTTTTAACCCACTCTTAAATTTCAAGTGTCACTACAACATTTTAAGTACAGATAAAAGTAGGTAAAGAAAGGGATTTTATTAGAATAAAAAGATAACTCTTAAATAAAGTGGCCAAAATATGAATATTATGATCATACTGGTGTATTATTATCATGAGGAATATAAAATGGAACAGGGGTGTGCAGGTCATGAATTAATTGTGGTTGCATCAGCGGCAGTTGGTTTACAAAAGGCTATATCTTATAGCATTCTTCAGCTTATAGGTAATTGATTACATTCATTAAATATAGTTTATATATCACATGTGAGGCAGCATCTTGAAGTAGATCAAAATAAACTTAAGCGGACTTACTTCACTCCTACCCATCTCCTGAAGTGGTCTCAGATTGACAATCAATTGACTTGTTGATTTATAGCCTTTCTGTTTTCATCAATTCAGCAATAGTTCAATTCTTGAAAAGGTAATTCAATTGGTAATCTCATCATAATATAATTTGTATCAATAATTACAATCCACTCGCCACTATTGGCATCTCAACTAGTAAAATAAACAACATTATACCAATTAGAATCGATTATGCTCTTCAGATAACCTCTTGATCTTGTAAGCATAAATCCTACAAAATTAAAGCATTTGAGACTATAAACCTGGGTGAGCAAGATCTAATCTTTGACTCAACCCTGAGGTTGTTGAAAAGCTTAATCTTTAGCCAAGGCTGACCTCAACTAGGAATGAAATTCCAAAGATTGTAATTAAGATAATAATGGTAGTTTGATAATTGCATGAAGACAGATATCCTAATAGAGTTTTTAACAGCCATATAGGTAATTCTTCACCGCTAAATAGGTGCTGACGCTCTTCCTTATGGTAACTGGAAGGCACTTCTGGACAAAGTAAATTCTCCTTAAATTCCTCCACAGAAGTACTGAAGAACAACTTTGACAGGGAAAATTACGCTTCAACTCTAGTACCAAGAGTTGGCACAAAACAAAGAGATAAGAGAATATTATCTCTTACACTCTACTCACAAGTGCGCAAAAAAAATTTTATAACTATATACATGTTTTTTAAAGAAGTCTTTACTACTATGCTATATTGCTGTATTTGATTAAAAGAAATAAGCAAAGGTTTTTATATAGAAAATTTTGCGCCTAACTCTTACATTGGTGCCTCATTGGGAATGGCATTCATTGCTGGATAGTTTAGACCTTAGGAGCCATCTGAAATAATTATTATTTTATCTGAATAGTTATATTTCACCGCTGACTAGGCCATGACCCTCCTGGGTTGGAATTCATAAGAGAGTAACCCAATGTCACTATCCACCATAGTAGATTTAACTTATCAAGCTAGCAGCCTGTTTAACTAATGGGACCATTTAACATAGATAGCAGGTCATGATGCTTTTAGGAAACCAGCAAGTTTCTGCCATTATAAGCGTTGCAAAGCTTCAACAACTGCCAATAAACAGTTATTGACTGGTAATAAGCATGATTGATCCATGCAAAAAAATTTAATTTTAAATTTGAATCACTAATGTAAACACTTGCAAAAATTGGTGGTGATCATCCCTGATGGAGCTTTTATATTTGTTATAATAAAACCCAACAAATTAGTTATTTTTATAGAGAATTAAACCAATCAATAGGTGCCAAAATATTGATAAATCACACATCTACTATAGGGTTTCTTAACATAAATCAAACCTTGGTGGCTAAAAAATGTACTAAATTATACTAAATCAAGGCTGGATAGTGTGGGTCTCCCAAAATCCCACTAAGGCAACCATCCTCTTTAGTAACTGAGTGACACTTTTGGTAGTCTATGATGATATGATGAACTCCATGTTTTGAGAGCAAGAAGCATAGATGAGGCCCAATGACTTATGAAGGTACCAACAGTTTTGCTTTATAATTTCTTAAGTTTGGTAGTAACTAATCCTCTTATAATTTGATCTTCCAGTAGGGACGCACTCAGATGAAAAAAGCATAATCCCATTTATATGTTTTGTATGGCTAAAGTTCATCTTACCAAAATCATACATGGATGTCAATAACAGATTAGCATATTCCACAAAGTAGATCGTCAACTTTCTTTCTTTGTCACTAGTCTACTCTTTCCAGACCAAAGTTTCCATAAGAGCCATCAAATGAGGCGTCACCAATTAAAAACTTTACAGGTTTCTAAACCCTTATAACCATTGGATCTTATCAGCAGATATAGCTGGATGTAAGCTTATGATGTTTTAAGTACTAAAGCTAAAGGATTGTTAGTCAAAACAGATAATAACACAGAAATTTTACCAGAGGAATTAAAAACGTGATATAGGTTGGAGCCAAGATTTAAAACTGCTGCATTTGGTAGGCTGTGCCTTGAGAGAATCTATAATAAACAACCTTTCTGTCACCTTTTATGATGTGTGAGGTACAAAGGATGGAAGACCTGTAAAGGTTATTCTTCTTTCACTATAGAGTTTTTAACCCTAAATTTCTCCAATAGTTTCCCTGAGGGAATATTTATGTGAATCTTGTAGTAATAATAACTTGAAACTATGGGAGTATTGAGTTTAACTCTGGAGATTACAAAGGCATTCTTCAGTATATGCCACCACATGTGGCGGCGCCGCACCTGAGGGACCTTTATATGGTACTTAAATTGCTTTTCTCTTTTTTTATCCATTTCTAGTTAAAAACTTGGGTCTTGATAACATCCTTGTTATCCTTAATAGTTTTGATTACTAAAGGAATTCAAGTTTCCAATAAGGTTAAGAACCTTCAGCGTAATAGATCACAGATCATATCAAGAAGAACTGAGCTTCCAACAGTATCATAGCTAGGCTGGTAAGAGTCACGTTTAAGGTTTCCAAGGCTTGTTTGCCAAATTGGAGAAAAGCGCAGAGTAGAACCAATAGATATTATACATTGGGGTTCAGTGATTCTGTATTACTGGATATTTATCAAATAATATTAATCTTCAATTTTTTCTTAGTATCAAGAAAATTTAACATTCACAGAAGTCTGTCATTGATAATTTTAATGCACGCAATAATGAAAACCTTTCCAGAAACCCACATTATTAAGCGTAAACTGAGGGGGTAAAGTGTTGATCATGGGTGGCTTAGAAAAAGAAAAAGCAACATCAAAATGTTTTTATGTAAATTAATCATTTGTTTTCTGTGTGATTATTGAAGGCAGTGCTTTAGAAGAAAAGTAAACCATAAGTAAGTTTATAAGAGGCATGTTATTATTTGATAACAAAAAAGTCTTGTTTAACGCTGAAAGCTCTTTTTTGATTCTTTGGCGCATCTTTGCAGCATTTGTAATGGTGTAGCTTAGTCCCTTGTAATAAGTTAGTAGAGTAATTTCTCTTTGTTTTAGTAGCATACACTCAAAGTTAACCTGTGTCTTTGAAATCAGGAAAAATTGTTTTACATGATTTGGATTCTCTTTCTGAGCTATATTAATATCTCATATGTCCATATTATGCCTTTTGAGCCTTATTATATGTAATTGGGTATCAGGACATCTTTGAGAGCAGAGATAATGGTAGTAATGTCAGAATAAAAAGTAATATGATTAATGTGTACTAAAGGGCTGCATATGGGCGTATATTGGCTAAAGAAGTCAGTGGGGCCTTCCCTCTTATTAAGGTAGATCGCCCTAAAGCCTTAATTATAGTCAAAAAGGCAAGCAATTCAAAAATACTAAATAATAACATATTTGACCTGCTTCTAAGTTTGGCAGCCATGTAAATTCAGAGACATAATTTTTCTGGCTTAAATTAAAAGATAGAAGAAAATAAGTTTCGATTTATGTCTGTCAGTAGCCTCTTCAATTGCACTTTCCTAGTTTTTTAAAAACTGAAGCAAAACTTTCCAGGCATAAGTTATCCTTTCTTTAGATTTTCTTAAAGCTAGAGCTGGATGGGACAGAAAGAGTGTTGTTGACTGGTGGTGCATTGTGGCTCAGCTTGGAGGTTATTTTCATTGCATACTCATGGGACTCTCTGATTAAATTGTCATCTCAAACTCCCCATATCATATTGTAGCTCATTCCAGCATTTTTGATATTACTTACTCTGGATTTCTGTTTCATTTTCATTTATGCAAACATCTCGCTTGCTGGTTCTGTATTTGGGATTCATAACTGCTGACTTATGCCCATAAGGTTGGAATAGGTTTACTACAAATGATTGAGTCAATAATGATGACTTTATTTACTAATTAAAGTTTTTATTCCCCAATGAGTGCTTATTGAGTAAGGTAGATTAATAGGGCTCTCATTAAAAGAAAGCCACACCCTCAGAATATTTCTTACAAATTGTTTATGTAATTCTCCAATCATCATTGACACTTCTTTAAAAGTCAATGGCAACTTTGGCATAAGAAGTAGAGATCTAGGAGGCCAGGTGGCCAAACGTACCCAATTCCCTTTAAACCCATCGGACCCTAGGTTCCATAGACTCTTTTGGCCCCTGAGTCCTTCCAAGCCGTCAGATCAAGCTGGATAATGAGTCCTTTAGGCCCACGTGTCCCTTCAGGACCTTCAGGACTTGAACTCCTGTTGCAGGACTTATTAATTGACATTGACTTTGAAACTCTATAATTGAGGGCTCCACTTGGAGCAAGCGTTTACACAAACAATTGAAGATTTTGTATTAAAAAATGGAAGTAATTGAGGTCTGTTGTATAGATTTGAAGTACATCAGTCACGCCGCATTATAAATGATGTGTTAACTGATTATTCATATATTCAGTAATCCCTGAGTTTAGGAGGGCAAATTGGTTGTAAGCACTGCTGATGAAGCGTCAGTTATCTTTGACCATCTCAAGATTATTACATACAGATTTATAGGTGGCTTTGTAATACCTGACACTGTTATAGTTTAATTTTTATTAATAAAAATTGGCGATCATCTCCTGGTGATGTATCCTTATCAGCTAGAGGAGGTAATGAAGGACTGTATGTACAAAAAGAAGAGATAGAGTTTGATCATTGGCTAATGGACAAGCTTATGGGCTATATGAGCCAGTATAGCATTCTCATGTAGGATAATGCATGTGTCATGGAAGAAACTGGATTGACCCTCAGTCAAACAAATTTAGTATAAGCTTTTAGATAGTACCACCAATAATTTTAGACTGGAGGTAGTACTTGGTATTATCAATATGGGATAGTTAACAAAAATGTAGTTTAGATAATAAACTTTCAGGCTGAAAATGAGGTATTTCATATTGTGATGTGTTAAAGCATTTGTTATTACATTTAACCCCATTTAATAAAAACTTCACTAATAGAACTGTCTTCCATGTTGTGATTGTCAATTTCACTGTAACAACTTGGGGTACTATGTAGTTAACACCACTTATAAGCTTCATCGTTATTTTGGAGCCAAAGGTCTAAGTTTTTTGGTTGATAATAGGTGTTTTTTGTTTTAAGATTCTGGATTCCCTCAGGATGGCTCAACGTAGCAAAATGGCTTCTAAGAGGCGAATTCTACATACTTTTTAGAAAGGTTTGAAATGGCATTTTTTTATATTGCTAAGAAAATTGTGCTCCTTTGACATATCTCAGCTGCACATGTTTTTTCCCATTTTAAACAGGTATTATGTATGAGGACAGAAACCTGGAAAAGGGAAAGTAAATCAAAACTCAAATTTACAAGGTATTACTATAGTCAAAAAAATTTTAGACTCTCAATTCTGTTGGTGGCTTTCAGACATGCTGGCGGTTGTGTTATTTAGGTCATGCTAGGCTTTAGTGGCAGCTAATAGATTGAAAGTTCCCCTTCCAAGTGCTGATCTCATCATTATGAACCTACTAAAAATTCGGGTTCTGATTGGTTCCAGATATCTGCCAGCTAAAATGAACTTTAACTTTTTTGTCATTTGTATAATTTTAAAAAGGCAGAGAAATTAAGTCCTAGTATTTAGGCATTGCAACTACTAGAATTTTGAATTAATAGGAATGAGAAACCACAATTGGCAAGAATAATGATAAAACCAACTAACAACTGTTTTGTACCAACGCAGGAAAGATAGAGTATTATAGTTAAGTGTCTGAGATTACATGGAAGGCCAAAGTAGATTATTGGTAACTACTATGTGGGTTTAGCGCTGGTGGAGTGGCAAGGAATCATAAATTTTAATAAAGTAGAAATGTGGCATGCCAAGCTTAACATATTTTAATATGAAAAATTAACATATGGTGGATCAACACTAGCATAAAGGAAATATCAGCCAAAGCCTCAATCCTACATATTTGCAAAATCAATTAAAGACATAGATTACTTGTTATATGGTTGGTCATACCAAATCTCAACATTTTCCATACTTAATTAAATATCAAAGAACAAAAAATGAATTGGGAAAACTTTTTATTGGATATTGTAAAAATTTTACTCTTAGGAGTTGATTATTGGAGGTCAACCCTAGTAATCTTTCTACTGCACAGGTTCAGTTTCCTTGTGCACCTCGCGTTGTAAGAATATATATAATTCAATAATAGTATGATGATTATTATCTGTAGTCGAGTCAGAATTATCTTCAGGCCCAACACTCTTGCTGGTATTACCAATAATACTGAATATTGTACTCTTAGGGATTTGTTCCCTATAGTCCTGTCCACTCGAGCTTCATTAAGATCCTCTGATGACAGTCCCCTTCAGCCCAACACACAGTCAACAGCGATCCCTTAGCCATGATTCTCTTTGTCTCTAGATCCCCGCTTGGATCTCTATTCTTCTCTGAGAGTCTACCAATTATTGCCTTCTGCAATAATATCCTTGAGATGGAATCTTCACGCTAGATACTGATAGTTTAACTATTACTGAATCTACAGTCAAACTAATAAGAGTTCTTTATTAGTTTTTCTCCAACCGTAAGTGTGTCAATCAGTGAGTATTTTTCAGTGCTTTTGTTGTTTTTGTTGCTTTTTATTATAGTGAATTCTAGGGAATTTATAGGGGATTCAGCTGTCTAACCCTCAGTTGACGCATCTTCAATAAAATGACAGCTGTTGCAATTGAATCACCCTTCCTCATCTTGGCAGCGATGGTCTTCCCCATCCTGACTAGGATTCCGACGTTAGAAATCCTTGAGACCTCAAACTGAAAGAGTAAGAAACATACCATTAACGTTTTCCTCTCCATCCAAGTGAATCATCCATAATTGGCTAGCAACCTGCTTAAATAATGGGACTTTTTACCCATTATGGCAGGTCACTTCACCAACCAATTGATTTGCTAGTTGCAGGCGGCATCACTCGCCTTGCAACTCATTAAATATTCCCAATCAGTTGGTGATGAAACCTGACCAATCCCAATCAGTACACCTGATAGTTAATTACTATCAGATGCCCTTATTTCGTTAGCTGCTTCACCTGATGAGATATCAGGTATTCATCCAGATCAATCCATAATGGATACAACCAGATAAATATCCTAAAATCCCCCAAACGTAGTTCCTCCAAAAATTTTGAGTCAACTAATTT